>JAJOOH010035164.1:0-13725 GCA_029582605.1 Solanum gracilifrons
CAGGGAAGTTTCTTAGATGATTTCAACAGAATTGAGGCTTATGCAAATGAGCTTAGGCTAAGCAATCCTGGTAGTGATATTGTGATCAATTTATCAAAGGATGCATTGGAACAAGGTAAAATAAAGTTCCTTAGGATGTACATCTGCTTTAATGCTCTGAAGTTGGGATGGAAAGAAGGTTTGAGACCATTTATTGGACTAGATGGGACCTGAAGGGTCAATGTAAGGGACAACTTTTGTTGGCTATGGCACAAGATTCTCAGAACTGCTTCTATCCATTGGCATGGGTTGTAGTTGATAAGGAGACAACTAGGACATAGATATGGTTTCTACAACTTCTGAACAATTCATTGAATTTGAAATATGGTGAAATTGTCACTTTTATGTCTGATATGAAGAAGGTAAACAATTTTTTCTATTTATTTGAATAATTTTGTCTTCTTTATATAACAGTTTGTAACTGTATATTTACTTAGTTGACATGTACACTTATTTGACATGTACATGGACTGATAGAAGCAGTCAAAAATGTCCTTCCTTTGTCTCACCACAGGTTCTTTAAGTTTCTTTAATTATTTTGTTCTCTTGAATATATTAACTAACTATTCATTTTTATTGATTATAGGTACTGTATTAGACATATTGAGGCCAACTGGATGAAGAGATTTAGGTCAGGAGAGATGAAAAAATTGTTTTGGTGGGCTGCTTTGAGTACTTATGAGGAAGATTTCAAGGATCAGTTGAACGCACTTGGTGCATTGTCAAAACGTACTGCCAAGGATTTGCTTAGGTATCCACCACAGACATGGTTCATGGCATATTTAGTTACTATATGCAAAAATCAAATGGTGGATAATAATTTCACAGAGTCCTTCAACTCTTGGGTCCTGGAAGCAAGAGGTAAGTCAATCCTGAAAATGCTTGAAGATATAAGAATTAAGATAATGAACAGGTTAAGAGAGAAGGAAGCAGATGGAAGCAAATGGACTACTGATTACAGTCCTAAGTGCATGAAATTGTTCACTACATACATGAGAATATCTCAATTATGTAGTGTTGATTTCAATGGTGATCTTGGATATGATGTGTTTGAGGGTGAAAATAGGCACACAATGAACTTAGTGGAGAAAAAATGCACATGTAGGTCATGGCAGTTGACTGACATTCCATGCCCCATGCCATCAAAGCTATGTTGTACCAGAAGATAGAACCAAATAATGAAATTAATTGGTGGTACAATAAGGAAGCTTATTTGATGACATATAGGGAAACGTTGATGCTTGTAAGAGGTGAACAATTCTGGAATGTATTGCCAGAACATGCAATGGATCCACCTGATCTTGTGAAAACAGTGGGAAAACCAAAGACCAAAAGAACTAGGGAAAATGATGCAACAATTAAAAGAGCTGGAGAGTGGGCTCACTCAAGAAAATGAACTAAAATGACATATTGTAAGTGTGGTGAAACTACTCACAATGCAAGAACATGCAATGTAAATACATTACTCATTTACATATCTCATTGTTATTAGTACTATGTAGTTAACTGCACATAAATATTGTATTTTCAGTTTGTTGAAGAAGAACAAGGGGAAACATTGAAGAGAAAAAGGGGCAGAATTGAGGAAGAGTCTGAAGAAGAACCTGAAGAAGAAGTTGAAGAGGCCCATGGAGAAGATTATGATGTTAATAGCTCAGCCCCTAGACCAACACAAGACGAAGAATACCATTTCAGGTCCACACCTGAAGTGTCACAA
This sequence comes from Solanum gracilifrons, assembly GCA_029582605.1. Classification (NCBI taxonomy): domain Eukaryota; kingdom Viridiplantae; phylum Streptophyta; class Magnoliopsida; order Solanales; family Solanaceae; genus Solanum; species Solanum gracilifrons. Next base: position 1,757 of record JAJOOH010035164.1, read on the forward strand.
CAACAGTATGAACCATTTGGACCTGCTAGAGAGCCTGAAAGTGATCCATATATAAGGCCTTAAGTCATATCTGGAAATCGTACAAAACTAAAGATGAGGATGAATCAACAAAGAGCAACTGGAAATAGAGTTATATCTTTTAGACGTGATCATGCTGGAATTAGTGAGCCTACAGATTTGCCTTACTCACCTACTAAGCTCACTTGGAAAGGAAAAGAAGTTGTCACTGGCAATCAACTGGAAAGAGAGAGATAGAAGAAGGTGGGCAAGTTGAAGACAAGAAAAACTAATGGGAAATTCCATATTTGAAGTGTTCTGGATATTGCAAAAAATTATTTACTTTTGTTTATTTTTGCTTGAAGTTGGTAAATGCAAAACAATGCATGTGTTTTGTTTATTTTGGGTTGAAGTTGGTAGATGCAAAACAATGAATGTGTTTGTTTATTTTGGGTTGAAATTGGTAGATGCAAAACGATGAATGCTTATGTTTATTTTGGGTTGAATTTGGTAGATACAAAACAATGAATGCTTATTTTTGTTTTTGCCTTGAAGTTGGTATTAAGTTATGAAGTTTGGTGAAACACTAATGTTTTTCGTTTTTGTCCAGATTTTGTGAAGTTTGGTAAAGCATTTCTTATTATTTTGGGTTGAGTTTTACTGCTTACTGTCCAAATTTTGATAAGGACAGTAAGGTTATTTACTTAGGTTATGCCCAGCCTTCGTGTGAAGTTTATTTCCAGTTTTAGTTAATATTGATAATGCATTATGGTTCCAGTTTTAGTTAATGCTGGTGAACATATATTCAATTCTATATTATAGCATTTTCAATGTTTAGTAGTTCCTGAAAGATGACTACTCAAAGTGAAACTTAAGTACATTAAACAAAATTGTTACCAACAATAACTGAAAAGGCATTAGACTTGTAATTGACAAACTATAATACATAAACTTGTAGAAACATACACAATAACAAACATTCAAGCATTTTCCATTCCAGCAGTAACATACATGGAAACCATTCAATTTAAGGGTACATATATCCCTATGTAGAAATATACACAATAACATAAAATAAGAAATCCACACTTGCTATAATAATCATATAAAATAGATCCGTAAAGCTACCCTCGATATCACCATGAAATACAACAAGTACTAAAACAACAAACATTCAATTCATACATTGAGTCCTAAAGTTTTTGATGCTTACATACATTCACTTCATGATCCTTACAACAAACACAACGATCATGAAATGAAAATGATAGTTTTCAAATTTTTGATTTTCTTCTCCAAAAGCATAACTTTTCCAGCTTCTTGGGCTGAAAAACATTTCATTTCTTCAAATAAAATTTCCAGATTGTCCCTTTCAGCCTTTTCCATTCCATCGACAATCCATTTTAATTTGTTTCTTTCAACCTTCATAACATCCAATTTACCCTTTAAGTTTATTATAACAGTTACTGCTCTTGGTGGGAGTTGTTGTTTGTCTTGCCATTCCCAATATCCACATGAAGTGACCTACATGTAGTGTACAAATTCAACCATCAAGTTTACATAATAATTTAGAGAAATACTTAATGTTAATTTAACCAATAAGAGTTTGTATATAAACATCCAAACATCAAATTAATTTACAACTTACTTTGGGTTTTGGACATTTGTAGCACCTTCTCCCTGCATTCAAATCAATCCAAGCCATCAAGTTTATAGCATTGAGACCATATTGACATCTTCTTACATACAATTTTTAAAGTGAATTGATAGAGGATTCTGACGTTGTTTCAAATTTTTTGTCTACTTCGAAACCCTAGCAGCGAAATGAAGAAAGGGGTGAAATAGTTTCTTAACCTAGAACCACCGTGAAATCAACTTTGAAATCCTATGGCGTCCATGAGAAGAAATTTGCGAAACCCTAGGGGAAATCGAATTAGAGAAAGGGAAAATCGTATGATGTATTAGAGAAATAAGAATGGTGAAATTGCATCTCTTAAGAAAAATGAGGGCAAAATTAGTAATTAGGTTTTATGAGTCTATGTGGAGGTGAGAGTTGTGTGGTGCTTATGTGGCGTCCATGTGGCATCCACGTGGCACTTAATATACTTCTGTTAGTTAGAAGGGTAAGTATGACCCAATACTTTGACAGGAATGGTACTTTTGAGCCAGAACATAGTTTAAGGGTATATGTGAGATATTTCCGATAGTTCAAGGGTAATTTTGAGCCTTTTCCGTTAATTTAATGTGAATATTATAGTTTAGACACACGATTTTTGACTTTTAGCCAGTTTTAACTCATTTTTTTAGCTTTAAATATATTTTTTAAATTTGATATTATTTTATTTTTAGTATATTTAACTTGACTGATTGAAAACCACACAAATATATAATCGTTTTAAATAAAACTTTGTTTTCGATTATCATGAAAGAGGAAATATTATAAAAATATATGCATTAATTTTTTTTATATTTAATATGAATGTGGTATTTTATTATTAATTTTTTTTAAAAGGTAAAAGCAAGAGAGAGTTAATTATGTAATGTCCCATTCAGAGACTTTAATATGTTAGATAATTAATTTTGTTGATGTTCACAGCGGTCAATGCTGTCAACAGACGGTCAAAACAATCATTTAATAGCTAAAACAGTTTCCTTTCTTCCATTTCAGCTCCTCCATTCTTTTCATATTGGGAGCTTAAGAGTAGAGTTGTAAAAATGTGTTGGTCCAACCCAATCCAACTCAACCCTCACGGGCTAGAGAGTTAAATGGTTATGATGGGCTGACCCTCTTAGATAAAGGGCCTATAAATTAATAGCGTAGGCCACAGGTTAGGCTGGATTGACCCTTCAATCAAAAAATTAACAACATTTGACCTCTTAGAAAGAGTATCAAACGTTGATGTCTGATGAACACAACAATAATACATATAGAAATTCATTCATGAATTACACATATTTCAGTGAATACTAACAAACAACATAAGATTCTAGATACAACATTCATAAGATTCATCCGAACAAAAAACATGACATGATCACTTTTTCATAAATAAGACAACGAAGGAGAAATGAAAAATTAGGCATAAAAATAAAAGTAGAAGGCAAACAATTCATAGTTATAATGGAGTAATGAGTTTGGGCTAATAAGAAAATTTAGTGTGGTAATGACCTTAGAATGTAAAAGATTGGCAAAGGAGTTAGTCTTGATTTTTTATTTTTTAAATATTTATTGACAAAATCTTAACAAATAAAACACTATTTAAAAAATATATATAAAATATTTTTAAAATTCATAGCACACGAACTGGCCTACGAGGCTAGCGGGATAAATGAGGCTGGGCTTAAAAGCCTCATTTCTAAATGGGTTGAAAAAAATTAAGCTAAACCCCACTTAATTCAAGGGTTGGATTGGGTCAGCCTAACTAGCTAAGCCCATTTTGACAGCTCTACTTAGGAAGGAGACTTTGAAAATATTTTCTTGAGAAAAACTTGTGTGGAAGTCCCTTTATTAATTTTATATCATTTTCTTCGAATTTCTTCTTTCAAAACATTTAAAAATTGAGATTTCAATTATGGTTTTTGGGGATTTTATCCCCAAATTAAAATATGAGTAATATCTTGATTTGGAGCTCAACTCTTGCTTGTTTTTATGAGTTTTTCAACCACAAACTCCTCTTAATTTGTAGAACTTGATTTTCAACTAAAAATCTGATTTTACCCTTTCAATTTTCGAAGTGATTTTTGGACTATTTTATCCATAGTTTCAAATCCTATCAATATGGGTATTGTTGGACTCGTTTTGATGAATTCTTTTCATTCTACTTGGCATCCTTTCTTTTTAGTCCGTTTCAAAAAAAATGTCATTTTATTATAATTAAAAACAATTGAACTTTAAAATATCTATTTTAACTATAAAATACCCCCATTAACTTTAAAACAATTAACAATTTATCTTGAAGAAAAACCCTAACTTGAAGAACAAAGTCAGCTTGATCAGGAAGTTTCGGAGCTTTGCCGGAGCTTTCTCTCTTTCTCTCATGGTATGACTGTCTCTAACAAGCCAACACGCACTCATGAAGGCAGCGATGGTATAGTTGTCTCTAACAAGCCAACACTCACTGATGGAGGCAGAGATAGTAATGCTAACGCGCCATCCGTACACACACTGGTCATACTACATTATAAACAATCATCTACACCGTCCAAGCCACCTCCGGCTAAGAAGCGAAAGACCACTGAAGTTAAAGGAAAGGACCAACCAATAAGACAGCAGAGCCGGAGTCTGATGCCAAGTCATCTGATGATGATGACATGCCTATTCCACCACCCAAGGATGTTGGGGAGCCAAGTGTCCAAGCCGAACAAGCTGAGTGGGAGGATAAATTTGTGAGTAAGGATGCCTGGAAGCTATGGGATTTTATCCGATAAAAACAGGTTAATTTACAACTGTTTGAGAAGCCTCTTCATATTGATGCCCCGAACAAATCATTACCAGATATCATAGTAGAAATTAAGAAAAGAGGTTGGATATGCTTTGCTAAGGGACCTAAGGGCAAGGGAAACCTTACCCTCATTAGAGAAGTGTACTCTAATTGGGATTATACCCAGGGTGACATCGTCTAGCTTAGAGGTATTGAATTGTGGATATCTCAGCTCAAGCGATCAACATGCACTACCAAGCTCCTCCACAACTTATGTCTGATTATTGGCGCAAGTGCGACATCCGAATCTGCCACGTATGCTAGAGGTGTTTTGTGTTAACCCAAGCGACACACATTGGGTTAAGAATCAATCAAGTGACTATGCAACATTGCCCAAGGCATTCATGAACCAAAAGGCTAAGGCTTTGCTCAACTAGATTATCAACCGTTGGATGTCAGCTACTCATAAGATCGATATTATATGGGATAGTATGTTCTTTATTTATACTATATTGGACGACATCCCTATGGACATTGGTGAGATACTACATCTTCAGATATTGAAAACACGTACCAACATGAAATGAACTTTATACTTTGTCCACACCCTGACTGTCATGCTAGCTTATTACAAGTTGAAAAAAAGAAGTGATGAGAAGGTGGCAGATACAGAATCAGCATTCCATAACATATGTGTTGTCCTGGATCCGAGTGAGGGTCGTGCCCAAAAAGAGTCCATTAGAGACTGCATTAAGGCTTTAGAGGGTGAAATTCAGAAATTGAGGGAAGATCTCAAGGTGTCAGAGGAGACTATGGATAAATGGATGCATACACAATTCTATATTATGATTGAACTTTTAAGGGGATCCAGGAATTCTAGGCCGACGCAAGACATTGGCATTCAAATTGATCTTATAGAATTGGAGATGCATGAGTCGAGTGCTATATTTGCTGAAAATAATCTCACTAGATGAACTTATGCTCCAACACCGAGAAAAAGATATTCCAAGCTTGCAACAACTTTTGGTGGAGAAAATTTTAGATATTTTATTACTATTGACTAAGAGTAAAACTAATGTGAAAGTAATTAGTATATTGGTAATTGTGCACCGTCACTAAATTTTTTTTGAAGAAGAACAATAAGAAATCATTTCTTGAGATTCTTGAATTAATTTTTATTAATAATTCATGATTATAAGAAGGAATTTGACTTGGAAAGATTGATATCCTTGGAGAAAGACTTATCTTGAAGAAGAATCTTGAAAAAGATGTGAAAGAACATTGCTTGTAAGTTATATGTTTTGATTTTCCTTAGAGTTTTGCCTTGGGTTGAGAGAGAGGAGAAAGGGGAATTAAGCTAAGAGTTAAGTAATTCGTTTAGGGTTTTCCTAGGGGTATAAAGATAAAAACAATCTATTTTAGTTATTTTTTCCGTCGGTTAAGACGTTACTCCACCGCATCACATTAGTAAAATGATTATAACTCTTTACTCTGAACTCTGATTGACACAAACTTGGCGGCATTGAAAAGAAAATCATAGATCTTTAATACGATATTTATGGACCACCTAAATCGTTTGAAGTTTACCCAAGTATAATCTTATATCAAAACTTAATCGCTAATGAAACTTTCAACTCAACTTTGTGTAAGAATTCATTTCAATTCAGAAGCACCAGATAAGTCATTATACGCATATGAATAATAGTTCGTGTATTAACTTAGAAATTTTCAACACAAAAATTAAAATAAAGATTAGATTTAAAATAGACATTCCAACCTAAAAATTTGGTTGAAATTCGAAGAGATTCAAGAATCACGTGTTTACACTATTTATCATATTTTTTAGTGAAAATTAGAAGAATATACTATTTAAATTTTTTAAATTAACTGTAACACCCCGTAGCCTCAAGAGGGAAGTTTAGCATGATTTGGGAGTCTAAGTGCCACACACGAGGGCACCCAGTCCCCGTGGATGGACCCACGCCCTTTTAGGTGGCCAGCGTGGGTTAGCCCTCCTTGAAATCTGCCAAAGGTAATGTCCACGGGCAGGACACACGCCTCATGGATGGGTCCATGCCTCGTGGATGGGGTCATAGGTCCCAAGCCCCAATTTCCAACTCCTAGACCCCACCCACGCTTGACCAGCATGGGTCGTGGGTCCACCCACGAACTGTCAGCGTGGTCTCGTGGGCTTGGGCAATGAAGGTAGTCTTGGGGTTAAGTTAAGAGGTACTTAGGGGTTTTTCGATTTTAAGTGGGATTTAGTGGTGTCGTTTTACCCTAATCTAGACCACCTATATAAAAACTTTAGACCCCTAAATTCATTGATCCTAGTCATTATTTCAACTCACAAAAAAAAACCCAATTTTCTCCCAAATATCCTCTCTCTAGAAAGAAGAAGAAGAAGAAAAAGAAGAAGTAGGGTCAAGCTAGGTCAAATTCCTCCAATCTTCCAAGCTTTGTGAGGGCTTTGTATCCAAGGTATGATGGCTTATTCATCCATGAATTCTTCCATCCATGGAGCCCCCTAGAATTTCCCTAATTTGATGAAGAATTCCCCAATTCAAGTTACAGTTTCTTCAATACTGTGGGTTATGATGTATGTTGATCCAATTGAGTGGATATTGATTGTTTATGATAGAATTAGTTGAATCATGTTATTATGACGAAATTACATGTTCTCTATGCCTACCCTAGTATAATTGATGAAATTGAAGTAATGTGGGTTTATGCCTTAAAAAGGGAAATTGAGGAATTAAAGATGATCTTCTAGGGTTGATGATATGTGTAGTAATTGCTTGAGAGTAGAAGCATGTAGACATGAATTGAATTAGATTAAAATATATATGATGGATCGTAATTAGTAATGCTTGAGACTTAGCATCTATGATGATATATGACTAGAATTGCTTAAGAATGAAACATGTGACTAGAATGTCTTGTGATCTAGGTGTGTATGATGATTGTAAGAAGTAAAACTTTGAGAGTAAGGCTTGTAGTGATTAATGTTGATTATTAGGTCTTTGAAAGTAAAGTTAATATGATGAATTATGTATGCTAAGGCTTTGAGAGTGAAATGTATATGATTATGATGTTGTTGTAGTGTTGTTGAAAGGCTTTCCTCATATACACACACTCATGCATGAATATGATATGATATGATATGAAAAGTTCTCTCACATAGAATGATTCTACGTTGAAAGGCTTGCTCACCTAAAATGAATCAAAGCATGTTTAGTTATGTTAGCTTGAAGTTGTGTTATCAAATTTCTTCATGAATAGCTTGACTTGGTAAGACAAGATCATTCCATAATAGCTTGAGTAGGAGATCTCATGGTAGCCTTGGATTGAGAAATCATACCCTTCCTAAGGTTAGCTTGAACTAGTATCATAGAATGCTTGCATGACTTGGTTAGGCCAAACCATTTCATTGATAGCTAGGATGGAGTAATAGTACCTTACTTGAATAGCTTGGACTTGCATGATATTATGCTTTCCATGGTGGTTTGGTCTAGCCTAGTATGATGTTATTCATTAGTAGTCTAAAACTAATAAATTGTAATCATTTATGTATGATGGCCTAAAGTGGGACTTAGTATGGGTAATATTATGGGGTCTTATCCATGCATTGCACAAGTATGATTTGAGGTTACTTAAGAAATAGTTCTCTTATGTTATGAAGATCTAAGGATTTACTATGCTTATGAACGTGATGAATTTCTTATGTTTATAGCTTATGTCTTAAGTTGACTAATGCTTATGTTATGCTCTTGTTGATGATTATGCTAGTTATCGTATTTAGTACTTGATTGTACTAACGCATACTCCTGCCTACATTCTTATCAAATGTAGGGTCCGACGATATTGAGTTTCATCCCCGTGGCTAGGTTCCTAGCAGAGAAAGGAGTTGAAGATTGTTGAGTCCTCATAACATTCGAGGATATACCACAATTTCCTTTATGTTCTTTCATTTTATGTTTAGACTATTGTATGGGTTGCGTTCCAAAGATGTTCATGTTTTAGATGGTTTGAGACGTGTTATAGACTTCTGCTTTGCTTTTATAAAAGACTTCGATTGTATGGAAAATGTTTTAAATTTCCATATCATTTCTATTTAATTACTTTATGTTATGATATGCTAAGTGGCTTGTGTAAAACCTCTCGGGGTCTTTTACACCATGTTACATCTAGGGTATAACCCTGGTCATGACATTAACAGTGTTTATATCCGTACTTTATTCAAATAGGGAGAAACGTCGTGGTGACTCAAAAAATAATCAATTAAATCAACTTAAAAAGAATTTTGAGAAAAAATGAATTTTAAAGGAGTCGTCACCTAAGTTTGAAAAAAAACTAGGAAACCAATTAAATGATCTATGAAACCAAGAGATTCTAGGTAAAGGTTCAAGTGATTCCGAAAGGAAGGTGTTAAGCATTCTTCGAAATTCACAATTGTAAGTCCCGACTGAATTCATTTTTTTTCAAATTAAGGAGGAGATAAAAACAATATACAAGTAAGATAAACATGCGATATATACAAATAAGAAAACAAAACAATAATATCAAAAATGGTCTAAGGTTTGTCTAACATCGATAATATACACAATAATTAAAAATAAAATAAAATATATATATATAATTCAGACTCCATTCGATTAGCTTCAATGGAAAGCAACTCCGGGGTACCTGTAAAGACACTTAGTAAAAGTGTTAGTACTAAATAAATATGAATAAAAATAAATGAATTAAATAATAACTTAAAATAAAAACTCATCTTATTAACATGAGAGGCCTTGGAAATCGACGATAATTTCTTCATCGGTCAATTAATACAGTATTTATCTAAGTCGTTTATTTAATAAAATTTAAAATAGTGTAAACGTAAAGTAACAATTCAAATGAAGTGAACAAGGAAGTAGTGACAGCCAATCCAAAAACACAACCAATAACAAATATAAATTAAAAATGCAATGTAAAATTTAGCTAAAAAAACAAAGAGATGTCAAAATTATTAAAATAAAATAAGTGTACAAACATAATAAGCACCGACAATAAAATTGTATAAAATCAGACACCAAACATAAATAATCAATTACACAAGCTACTGAAGAATTAAAAAATATGAACAACAATATAATAATAAGAAGAAAGGAACATAGCAGTAACATAAACTAATAAAAATTCAATAACAAAACAAGTATTTCTATGTAAAAACAAGATCAGTAAATAAACAAAAAATGACAAATTCAAATTTAAAAGATAACAAAACAAGAAAATAAACGATAATGAAAATAAATCAAAACACTTATAATAATAATAATAATAATAATAAACCAATCAAATAAGGTAGAAATTAGCCAAGAACTAATATTACCAGAAACATACAAAAATAAAAATAAATTGAAACAACACAAGCACCCGAAATCTACAACTATGACTAAATAAAGCACAATTTATAAGAGAACAAACATATATTAGTGAAATAAAGTAAAATCAACAAAAGACAGATTAATAATATAAAAATAAATAACATTTAGTACCAAAGCTAGAACAAAACATTAATAAAATATGGGTTATCGGAGTGTTGTCTTCGTTGGAGTTTTTGTTGTTGCCAGAGCTTTGATTTTGAGCTATTACTCATCGGAGACAGAAGCTCACGACTTTGTGGTGGTCCGAGATTTTACCAGAATGGGTGTTGTTGGCTGGACAGTAACGAGAAAACAAAATGGGGTTGAGTTTGTCTGGTTTTCGCCGGAATACCTACAAAACAAAAGAAAAAATCATGAGGGGAAAAGGGGAAGGGAACTGACATCGATTTGGGTTGGGGTTTTGGTTTCGTTTGCTGAAAAATAGAGATTGGCTCAATGGTCGACTCCTGGTGGCTAATGGTGAAATGGGTCTGGTTCATGGAGGTGTTTCTGGTTATTTGAGGAAGGAAGAATAATTGGTTGATCGAATTTCGATGGTGAGATTTGTGTTGTTTGGTAGCGTGAGACAGAAGAGAGAAAAATGGGAAAAGGGTTTTGAATGGTTATTCTCCGGTGGTTTTTGTCGGGAAAAGATGGGGTTTTGGTCGGAACTGCTATTGTAGCAGCTTGACGTGAATGATGGTCTGGAAAGCTGGGCAGCGATGGTGGAGTTTTGATGAAGAAACGAGAATAGAAAATATGGGGATTTTAGATTCGCCGGAAAATGCTACGGCGAGGGTGGTGGCTGAAAAATATGAACATTATAGAATTTCTTAAAGCATAAAAAATATGAAAATTACCCCAAAACCTTATCCACTACCCTCTTTAATTTTGACCTAAAAATTACTTAAATAGGGAATTATTATACAATGGGTAAGCGTCGCAACGGGACCGAAACCGGGACTACCGGATCGGGACGGACCGAAATCGGAACGGAACCGGGACGGATCGGAACCGTAATTCCAAGAAAAAATATCAAGACCCGTCTCGGACCGGTAACGGATTGGGACCGGATCGAAAATCGGGTCCCAATGGCTATATTTAAAAAAAATATTATTAAAATTAAAAAATTAGGAACATTACTCAAAAAATATTAAAACTTTTATAATTTTAAAGTTAAAAATTTATACTTTTAAAGTTTTAAATACAAACTTTCAAACTTTAAAAGTATAAAAGTTTAAATTTTACACTTTAAAAGTTTGAAAACTTAAATTCAAACTTTAAAACTATAAAAGTTTAAATTTCACACTTAAAACTTTGAAAATTTAAATTCAAACTTTAAAATTATAAAACTATAAAAGTTTAAATTTCACATTAAAAGTTTGAAAAATTAAATTCAAACTTTAAAACTAGGGATAAGGGTTTGAAAAATACCTCAACTTTGGTTGAATTTGCTGTTGCGATACTAAACTTTCATGAGGACCTATTACCTCCCTAGACTATTTAATACCGTATATATGCCCACGTGGACATAAAAAATAATGCAAAATTATAAATAGTAATGAGTCCACGTGGGCACATATATACCTTTAAAATACACTATTAAATAGTTCAGGGGGTAAAAAATACGATATTAACTAGTCTAGGGAGGTAATAGGTCCTCATGAAAGTTTAGTATTGCAACAGCAAATCCGACCAAAGTTGGGTATTTTTCAGACCCTTATCCCTTAAAACTATAAAAGTTTAAATTTCACCCTTAAAAGTTTGAAAATTTAAATTCAAACTTTAAAACTATAAAAGTTTAAATTTCACACTTAAAATTTTGAAAATTTAAATTCAAACTTTAAAATTATAAAACTATAAAAAGTTTAAATTTCACATTAAAAGTTTGAAAAGTTAAATTCAAACTTCAAAACTATAAAAGTTTAAATTTCACCCTTTAAAAGTTTGAAAATTTAAAATTCAAACTTTAAAACTATAAAAGTTTTTTTCACCCTTTAAAAGTTTGAAAATTTAAATTCAAACTTTAAAACTATAAAAGTTATATTTCACCCTTTAAAAGTTTGAAAATTTAAATTCAAACTTTAAAACTATAAAAGTTTAAATTTCACACTTTAAAAGTTTAAAAATTTAAATTCAAGAC
>JAJOOH010035165.1:0-14933 GCA_029582605.1 Solanum gracilifrons
CGATTTTTAATTAAATTTTTTTTTTTTTTTTACAAAATCGCTGCTGTGGCAGCGATTTTTAATTAAAAAAAATAAAAAAAAAATTTTACACAAAATCGCTGCTATTTCGTCATTTTGTCAGAGGAAAATCGCTGCTGAGGCAGCGATTTTACCCTTTTGGCTAAAATAAAAAGTGATGTGCCCTTTTGGAATTTTTGACAATTTTTTTTGCCCTTTAGGCTCCGGACTCAAATAAACACTTGGTTAGTGTTCAATTATTTGAGAAGGAAAATGGAATTTAGCTGTATAAGTTAAATGTAAAAATATTTAACAATATCAACATAGTTCAACTGTAATAGCAGATTACATATCTTATTTTTTGTCTCGAGTTAGCATGAGGCACATGGAATACTGTATGCATCTAGGCAAAATACTCCGATCAGAGTAAGTTGTTTATCCACGTACCATTACAAGATTGTTACAACCTATCATACGACTTTAATTTCTTTTTCAAGATACTTAGTGGCTTCATATATATGTCCTCCATGCATGCAAATCTCTGCACTTGGAACTTCTCTCCTATTTAGAATATTGCATGATTCTAATCTGAATAGATTGTTACAACTAGATATGAACTAAAGAAAACATCAATAATCATCACAAGCAGTCGGTAACAATAACATATCTAGTGTAATCCCACAAATGAGATGTGAGGAGGGTGGCTTGTACGTAGCCTTACCCCCTACTAAGTAAAGGTAGAGATACAGTTTCCGATAGACATCACAAGCAGTGGTACAACAATTAAACTGTCAGTACATTCATGAAGCGTAAAGGTCCTTAATTAGACGTACAAAACCACACCTATATACAGATTAAGAAGTACATGCTCAAAAAGTTCAAGCTTATGTAGTTGAGCAGTTCTTTTTATGCATCGCAGCTCAAACTGTCGATGAATCAAGACTCGATATTTATTGAAAGCAGGGGAAAAGATAAGTTACAAAAAGCTCTAACATAAGCTCACATAACTTCTTCCATAGCAGCTGTGGCAGCTTCAGGATGGTAATGAAGTATTTCCGTCCACATCATGTCCCTTATCGTTTCTTCTCCCAAGTCCTCGTCTATGTCAAGATTGATAGGAACCTGCGCTGGGGGATCAGTGTTCGGATCATACAAAGGAGACATGTATGGGTGTTGAAGTGCTTCCATAACACTAATTCTTTTGGAAGGGTCAAACACAAGCATCCTCTGCAGGAGATCAATGGCCAATGGATGAGCTTGGGGATAGAGGCGGGAAAATGGTGTTCCAGGAGAGTATGGAAGTGATTTGATGTACTTCCTCGCCTTTGGATTGTCGATAAATTCCAAATCCTCTTCCCTCTGGCTACCAAGGATGTTTATAATCAATTTCAGTTGGTTAAGGCATTCGGTACCTGGAAAGACAGGTTTCCTCCCTAAGAGCTCTGCGAAAATGCAACCAACAGACCATACATCAATGGATGTTCCGTAGTTGTCACAGCAAAGGAGAAGTTCCGGGGCCCTGTACCAGCGTGTAACAACATATTCAGTCATAAACTGGTCCTTGCCACTGCTTGTACGTGCAAGCCCGAAATCACATATTTTCAGATCACAGTTAGCGTTGATAAGCAGGTTCCCGGGCTTCAAGTCACGATGAAGAATATTTGCTGAATGGAGATACTTCAGACCTCGAAGCAACTGCACACAAATCACATCGGCTTCAGCAGTGAAAACAGTTAAATCAGCAAGTCTGTACAGTATGCATGCAAATTAGATATCTCACTCCTGTTTAGTTTTATAATCTTTTTAGCTCCTTTTTTCAGTTCTTAGATGTTGCAGTTTGAGGATTCCTCCTTTATGTGATTTTTAAAGAAAAAGGAAAGCATCCTTAGTCTAGAAATCGCCATCAGATGACCATGTCCATTACATGGCATGTTTAGGCGCCATCAGATAATGACGTCCATTACATGGCATGTTTAGGCGCGGGGACAAAATATGAAGGGTAAAGCCATTTCCCATAAAGATGTGTCACACTTCTGGATTGGATAACTAGCAAAATTGTATTCTATAAACAGAAACCAGATTAGACACGGAAAAACCATAACCAACTAAACCAAGGTCCCAAGCTTGTTAATGGTGGATTCTGGAAAGGGGCAAAGACAGCATTCTGGAAAATGGATTAGACAAATTTGCACGAGTTGATGGATCAACCAACAAGGAAATCGTGATCAATGTAGGACTATGTTGCTTGGACTCTTCAAAAATGCCAACAGGTGCATGTCGGATCCTCCAAAAGTAATGCATTTTTGGAGGATCCGACACGGTTGGAGCAGCATTATTGAAGAGTCCAAGCAACACAAGGACGTGTGTTGGCTTCTTGAAGGTGTGAAGGAGGTAGAAACTCCTATAGTGAAGCTGCACAACACTTCAGCACAGTCTTGTCTTGAAGAGAGAAACCGGGAAACACGGATAATATGCCGATTTTTAAGTGGTGGCTTAATTTTGGACCTGGATGAGTATATGAGCATCTGAAAAACTAGCACAAGCTGAGAAGAAAAGCTCATCAAGATAACAACTTTACAAATTCTTAAATTGACGGCCAACCATCTTAATTTCATTTCATTTTGAAAGAAAATGGAAATATTAGGATTATTGAAAAAACAGAGATACTATAGGCTGAATTGTTTCAAGTAGTAAGTTCATGCTGTCACACAGATTTCACACATATTTTAACCCAAAGCAAGAAAAGGAAAAGGTATGTCTGCATATATGTTACTAAGGAACTAATTCTTTCTGGTATTGAAAAACGATGCTGCAAGCAGCAAGATGCATAACACATCAGATAAGATGTAGATTCAAATTTCCCTTCTTTTTTTTTATCATCCACAAGACCACAACAAGTGAAATAATCTTCCAGGCATATACAATGAAATAGAAAACTAAATTCCCAAAACAAAATGTGCATCAAGATACTTCTATAAGAATTAAGTTGTACAATGGATTGGTTTACATAAGAATGGAAAAAGTAATTTCCAAATATACAACTTCTAGACTTCATCAAAAAATAAAAAATATTCTTCTTCTAGTGAACCTAACATCAAGATTCAAAGTGCAGATTGTTCCATACTACTTAGCTTGCTATCCGATGGGAAAAGTAGGTATTTTGAGGAAGGAAAGGATGACATGCAAGGGTAGAAAGGAGTAGAACGCAAGTATCGAAGAGTTTGATGGGCTTGT
Organism: Solanum gracilifrons; assembly: GCA_029582605.1. NCBI lineage: Eukaryota > Viridiplantae > Streptophyta > Magnoliopsida > Solanales > Solanaceae > Solanum > Solanum gracilifrons. The sequence continues at coordinate 3,232 of JAJOOH010035165.1, forward strand.
AGAGAGCAGAAAACATGTCTGGCCTCCTATTGGAGGGACCTTACCAGATAGTAATAATCTGATACACAACCACCAGCTTCATATCAAGGCTTATGTTGATATAAGTTAGTGTCTCAATGCAGCCATTTATCAAATTCAACAAAGATATTGAGAAGTTCTCATATGACGAAGACAATTTAGTGCATACTATAGGATATCATTTTATATTATTAAAAATATTCTTTAGTGACATAACTAACCATAGCATCCAGGTTCAGCACCAGTTCTCAAAACAATATCATCCAAATGGCAAGGGTTCAATCCAGAATGATTTTTGATTTATCTAACAATAATATGACATAGTCAACCCAACTCATCTGGGCAAATGGCTAGTTCTTGTCACATTATTATTCTTTAATAAGAGACGAGAAGTGCAAGTTTAGCAACTACAACCAACTTTATGTATTGAAGTAGACTCATAACTCACAGCAGCTATATATGTATGTGTGATCAGAAACATGATTCCGCTTCCTACTACTTCCTATCAAAGGATGATTTGATATTGCCTATTCCACCAAAGTAGAGACTAAATGAGACCGGAACCTGTATAAAGCATTATCTCTGGCAGTAATTACAGATATCTGCTTAAATTTCAGTAATAATGCCAAACCTTCCAAGAAAAAAGTTATAAAGCCTGCTCATGCAATATCAAGATTAAACTTGAGAACCATGTTCTATGCATAAGTTTAATCAGATTGGTTCATAATCTGCAAAAAAAGGTACTCTCCATGGCTATTTTTTACTGTCGCTGTTATAAGCCTGTATTATGTAGGTAATAGTGAATATAAAGCATGGTATCAACTATCAAGTGTTTCAATTTGTCGTTCTGAATATTGAAAGGACTAAGTCAAAAAAGGTATGGTAGAATAATGATTCATAGGTCATACTTCATTTTTGTTCAAGCTTTATCCCCTTCAGCTGGTATTTATTGCTATATATCATTCTATGGTTGAATCATTTGAGGAAGTTAGCCTACTTTGTGTTATTTCGATATTTTTCACTTTATCACTTGACAAAGTTTCATAAATATATAGTAAACAGGAAGGAGAATAATACAGAAAATCATTTTTCACAGCGGCTCCACTGTTGATTGAAAACAGTTGGGAATGCACATACTTTGTAAATACATAGATGCTATGTAAATCTTGAGCTTCTATTGTGCTTGAAGATGGACATTGAAACAACAAATCATGTAATTTTTTAAATCATTTTGGTAAGGAGCACAAAGATCATGTAATGTACATAGATGCCTATTTATGGACCTAGACAACACCCAACTTACTTGAAAACAAGATAGATGCATATTTACAGATGTTGAAAACAACTTAAAAACTAGGATGATGACCACAATCTAACAAAAAATACACCTTACTAGCAACGGATGGAAGTTATCTTTCCCCCTCTTCAGTAGACAGCCTTCATAGAATCAAAATTTCATTTAAGACAAAATGCGCATCACTAATTTACTATGATATTGACATTGGATTTCCAAGCAGAGAAGATAGCGCCTCCATGATTTTCATCTACACGGACAACATTCACTGACCAAATGATTTAGAACATAAAAATGCACAATATTCACATAAAAACAGAAAAGATGTTGTCGCTGTCTTCTACTAATCTTAAAGGCCACTTGGTAATTCATGCAACTGATTTGATGGTAGAGCTATTAAGTACAGAGGATCATAAAAGATAAACAAAGGAAAGAAGATCAGGAGGCAGCCAAATAGCATCCATAGAGTAGATTTTGGCTCACATCAGTAACAATTATTAATTCCACGGGATACTTGCTACCTCCCACCAGCACCTGAAAAAATCACCTAGTGTTTTCGTCTCTGCTTAGATTTGAACCTAAGACCTCATGGTTCTCCTCCCACTTCACTGACCACTAGGCCACACCCTTGGGTGCACATCAGCAACCATCCTACTAAAACTACCACCTTCCTTGGATGACTGAAGCATAAAATGCATCACTATTGTCCAAGTCAGAACACAAAAGTCAAGGTCTATGAATTGTCCCCTCATTATGGTATACCTCACTATAATAGTAGGACGAAGACAATCGCATTGATGATCAATAAGAATATTCCCTTCACGCATAGAGGCCAGAACAGGAATTTATGTTTAAGAGAGAAAGAGAGAGTAGTCAAATTTAGTTTTTTTTTAAAAAACTTAAGAGACAACTGCATAATGAAGCTGCTAACTATCATACAGTTGTTTGTGAGCATAGATAGCGCTCTCCATCGGAAGTACCTGGAATAGGAAATACTGGCAATGATCATTCGTGAGTGTTTGAGAGGATTTGACTATCTGATGTAAATCTGTATCCATCAGTTCATATACCAGATAAACATCTTTGAAACTTCGCCTGTGGATTGGCATCATAACATCTTTCAGAGCAATCACATTTTCATGTCTTAGGTGGCGAAGGAGCTTTAGTTCACGCAACGTCCTCAGAGCATCAACACGATTCTCAAAAGCGTTGTTTATTTTCTTGATTGCAACCTTCTCATTGATTTCCCTGTTAACAGAAGAACAAACAATTCCATATGCCCCTCGTCCAATAGGCTTAATAGGTACATATTTAGTATCAATTTCAAAAAGGGATTGCCACATAGAATAATAATGCTTCCCTGGGGACCTTATCCCATTTGGTGGCTCAACTGGAGTTGCCATATTCCTGAAAGTATGCCATAGTAAGTTAGGAAACTATTTTATGCATAATCTTTTAGGAAACACATGATATATATTATTCTGTTACAAAAATATTAATCATTTATAAACTCCAAAACCAAAAAGAGAAAAAAAGAAAAGAAATGTGCATACAACCTGATCACAAAAATTTGCGAGCAAACTGAAGTTCTAGATAAACAATCCAACTCAAACGAACTAAATTTTACTGGTTGGTCGAAAACTTTGCACGGCAACCTCCCTAATTCTGAAGCCTACCATGCTTTACAAGCCCAACTTTACTCACAATAGTTTGAAACGCGCCTAAGCACTGCACATCATCTAAATGCTTATCCAAATGAGCAATTGTGTTTGAACTGGAATAAACAATTCGCAAATAACAATCCTTAAAATCATTCCCGACTAATAGATTTCCCTCACAGCAGAGCACTACCTATTGCAGACCTAAATAAATAAAATTTGTCTCCTCTTTAACAACTTTAGCTTGTAGATAAGGTAGTTCAATCAATTCAATACCAGCAAGATCATTAAAAGTTCTTTCCTCAAAGACACCTTATTGATCAATGTCACACTTCACCACTTCCATTAACTCAAGGAATAATTTCCAATCCCAACAATCAATTTTTCTAAAGTACTTATGTGTCCAATTTGAGCCGAGGGTCTATCGGAAATAACCTCTCTCTACCTCCCAAGGTAGGAGTAAGGTCTGCACACACTACTCCCCCTTCCCCAAGGTATGTTATTGTAATCAAAGTGGATCAATTATGACAAAGATAGAAGCTTTCTACATAAAGATAAACAAAAAAGTAAATGTTGCTGACCATATCAAATTCTCCATATCAAGTAAACTTAATAAAGTACACTCAAAAGAACAAAGAAAGCTTTACATAGCAAATAATTGAAAATCCATGATGCATAATTTCACTGATCTCACAAAACAAAAATGGAAAAAAAAAAAAAAACTCACCTTTAAATTTATACTCTGCTTATACCCAAACTCACTCTTCACTGCAAAAAGCTCATCTTCAACAACCCCATCTCATCAAAATCCAAACTTGTTACAAAATTTCTACCCAATTCAGCTTCAGAAACCAAATAAAACCCCTTTTCAAGAAAACCCCATCTCATCAAAATTCAAACTTTTTACAAAATCCCTCTTCAATTCAGCTTCAGGTTTACAAATAAAACATGGGTTTTCAAGAAAACCCCATTTGCATTCAAGTCGGGTCGAGCAAAACCAGTACTGTGGCTGAAAATAAACCCTAATTAGGTCACCTAGAAAGTAGGTTCGTTCTCAGAATACCTAAACAAGAATCAGATCGGGAAAGATCCAGATTAATTGAGCTCACATTCTTTGTTTTCTTCATAAATTTCAGGGGAAAAAAATGATGATAACATATTATAAATATCTGTGTCAACCAAAAAAGATTTTTGGTATATTCTATTTCTCTCTCACACACACACTAACTGTTGATCCGTTATCTTGTCGTGATCAGAGTGTAAATTGTCTGAAAGTGGATCACACACAGTGATGAAGTAAACTATACTTTAAAAATAGCATATACTTTCATATTACTATTATTATTACTATTATGTCTTTTATTAACTTTATAGTAGTAATTATAATTATTAGCACTCTCTTGCCTTCTTTTTGTTTTTCCTATTTTGCTTTCTATCTATTTTTGGTTGTGTCATTTATGTTTTATTTCAATCAAAGGTCTGTCATAAATAGTTTTTTTATCTCATAAGATTAAAGACAAAATTTATTTATGAGATTACATGGGATATTGTTATTATACCAAATGAAACAAGTTTAAAAGATTTATAAAAATTATATTGTATTTTTCAATTTATATATTTTCTGAGAAGTCTGATTTTTATTGTAAAAAAAAAAAGAAAAGATGTGATTATTTGGATACTTTAGAGACTATGAGTGCTTCATTTTCGTATTTTTAAGAGATACTTTATAAACATGCCTCAAAAGATAAGTGACAAGTTTGGAATTTATTCTTAATATAAAATAAATTATAAGTGAATCATGTGAAAAGTAAGTGCCCAACTCCGGCTAGAAATTAATTAATTCTGTTAGAATGGAGTGGAAGTGCTCTATTTTAAAAAAAAAAAAATAGTTGAAGAACTATATTATATATACTTGTTGAAATAAAAAGGACAGGTCTTCCTTAATAACAGGCAAATAGGTTGGAAATAAGAGAAAATAGGATATATATTTTTATGGATAATGCTAAATGGCCAGAAAATTTGGTCAAAATTTGGCCAGAAATTTAAAAAGTTTATAATATCCTTTTCATTTTAAAATAAATTGATATTTTTCCTTTTTTTTTAATTAAAAGGTATTAAACTTAAAAGGGTAAAAATGTTCAAAAAGGTAAAATAACATAGTGTGAAAATATGTTATTTTACCATTCTGGCAAAATTTTCTAGCCAAAGAATTTTTCCTATTTTTATTTAGAACCCTGAATTTTGAAAGGTAGTATAATATTTAGCCTTTTGGTGTTTGGAAAAATAGTTGATTATGACTCTAAGGTAGCATTTTGACCATAGTTAAAGATCAGATTTTAAATTTTTTTTATTCAATCATTTGTTTGACTCTGAAATTTGATTAGACTTTCACTCAAAAAACTTTCAAGTAAAAAAACACATTCAAATACAATTTCAAAAAACTCAAAAATTTAAGTTTCAAGTTTTCACTTCAAAATTTATGATCAAACAGGAGCTAATGAAAGGGTCCGACACTCTTCTTGTCGGATTTGTTTGAAGTTATTTTGGTCTTTTGAGGCCCTATCAAGAATCAACAGGGCTCATATGCGTTTGTGAAGCAAGCCCACTAGTCAATTTACAAATGGGCTTTACTCATAAAGTGTGTCAAATTCTATCATTTGGATTTCCTCAGTTGGCCGTAGAGTAGGTATCACACTCCTGTCAAACATAACACAGTTATATTGTTACCACCCTATAGAAAATTTATTCATAAAATAAGCAGGCTCGGTATTCGAGGTGCGTAAACTAAGTCTCGATATAAAGCAAAAAGAAAAAAACTACTAATTAAGTGTTAGATACTCTTAATGGTGTCAGGTTTTTTGGATGAAAACTGTGGGATCGACTTGACTCAAAACAGACAATATCACATCTTATCAAGAGTGTAATATATACCATTATATAATTAGGATACAAATTACTAAAATTCGAAGTTCAGATATTTGAATTTCAAAATGGGCCTAGGCAGGCTAATGGGTTCTAGTTGATCCCTCACCCAAAGCCCAATTATATGGGCCTTAAACCTTGGATTGATGGGTTATATAGTTTGGACTTTGGTACTAGTTAGCGAAAAAAATTATCATGGTAGAGAAGCACCAACAAAAAGTATGTGAGGCTTCATTTATTTTTCCTTTATTTTTTGACACATGGACAAGTGGGCCATTTATGTATTTTTCTACTTTAAAACAAGAACTTTCTACAACTAACAAAAGAGAGGAAATACATTTACACATAAATTGAGTTGAACAAATATAAAAAATGCAAGAAAAATTATGTGTGTTTGCTACTTTTTTTTAATCATTATTAATATTATATTAATTTGTGGGATTATACCGGATATATTATTGTTGTTTTAAAATGTAGTCATTTTATTTTAATTGTTACGATCTGAAATGTCGATTGTTACCTTATTTTTAAATTAGAACTTTTGAACGAAAGTTAAAAAAAATTAATTATATTATTATTGTGGGGATGATTGCTTAAAACAAAGTATCACTACTGTCACAATTCAGACCATCGTGATTGACACCCACACTAACTCTTCGGTGGGAGAACCACTACTACAATCCAAACCAAGCAACTAAACAAAATACTAAAGCATTTAAGTTACGGAAGCAAGTTAAATACTAATGAAATAAAGAGGTAGTTCCCATAAACTCCAACAAAAGTCTAACAACGAACTAACAATGCGGAAGAAATAACCTAGAACCTGAAAGTCAATGTACCAAAACATCTAACAATGATTCAAGTCTAAACAAGAAAGGATGCAACCCCCAACTAATGTATTAATAACTAATAGAACATAGTCAAAGTCCAAAAATGGTGGACATAGATGAAAGAGAACCCATGGCAGCCCGAAAGAATTGACTCACCCTTGAATTCGAACGATCACTGATCTCCTAAGCGAGGTCTGCCAGTAGCCGCTTGAAGATACCCTGTACTCAACAAAAATAAGAGCAAGTGCAGTATCAGTACACAACCACAGTGTACTGGTAGGATCACGCGGCTATCCTACTAAATGCAACATAAGCAAGTCAAGACAACATTATAATCACATGCATATATATCAACATATACAATATTATCAACATTTACGAACAACAAACAACTTCACATTTTTTATCAAATCATTGGTCTTCTCATGGGACCCAAACCCAAATAGTTAGCATACCGAAACGTGGTATCCGATCCCATAATTATGTCGGAACGTGGCAATCGATCCCATAGTTATGTCGGAACGTGGCAACCGATCCAAGTTAGTTATGCCAGAACGTGACAACCGATCTATTCAACGCACCACAATCACAATCACAAGTATATCATTAAGATCATACATTTAAGTCATGATTTCGTGGCAATCATCATTCATCTATCTCATTTACAACAAGTGTGATCAACATTGCAATATTCATACATATACAAGTATCATAATGAAGCAAGAACAAACATACATCACACAATCATAGAATCACAACTATCACCTACCTCGAAACAAGCTTGAAACCCTAAGAAACTTGATCCTTCCCTTTCCGAATTCGTTCCGCTTGTTCTTGCTCTACAAACAATCAATATAATACGGAAATCAATAAACAATCACTAATTACCTGAATTACTAATAACTCTATAAACCCTAGATCAAACTCATGATCCCGTTTATCCAAATTAGGGTTGTTTCCATCATAGAATCTATAACAAAACCCCTCCCCATCAATATTCATCCATTCTATTACGTTCTACGAATCAAAAAATGGATTCGGGAAGTGAAAAACTTACCTTTAGTCTTAAGAATGGTAAAAAACGAGTAGGAGTCGCCTGGGGTTCATTCCTTAGTTCTAAAAGTCGAAAAGTGCATAATAAGGTCGCTTAGGGGTTTATTAACGACCTTAAGTCGTGTCGAGTCCGCCACAACGGCCATCATCCCGCTGTAGCCTCCCCTCAAGAGCGGCAAAATCTAGCGCCAAAGCGGCTGGAATGAAACAGAGAGCTATTTTGAGAAATCCAAAATCCCTATTTCACAACACATCTCTAACCAACGACGCTCAGAAAAATACCCTTAGCGCTAAGATCAATTCCGAGAGTCCTACTCACTCGAATTCAATTCCGTAAAGTCGTACGGATTCCTTAACGAGTTATCTAACTACTCATGCAACCAAAATCATAAATGATTCACCCGATTGCTACCAGATTTTCCTACACCTCAAAGACTCCGATTTCATCCAAATCGATCTGGACTAGGTTGGGAAAATCCAAATACTACAAAAAAGTTTTTTGGCCCTAAATTTTTCACCGTTGACATTTCTATAACGACGGGAACAGGTCGTTACAACTACTCAAAGAAATAGTTTTTGAAATGTATCGTTATCCTAATAACATATTTTTTGTTCAATTTGTGTAAAATTTCAGTTGATGTAGAATGTACAATTTATCATCATTACAATTTGATCAATAATTTTTTTTAATAAAATAGTATTTAAAATATTCTCTCGAGTACATTTTATTTATTTTAATTTTTTAAAAATATTGTATGATTATTGTTAAATTTGTGAAATAATAATTTATTTTAATTAAGGCTAGATATAAAAAGAGAATCAAGATCTAAAAACTAATTTTTTATTTCTTTTCAACATCAACGAGGATGTCAACTTTTTTCATACATCAACAAAAACGTTAACTTTTTATTAAAAAAATACACGTTTAGTTTGGACATCAAAATATGTAATTTTGATTTTTAATAGAATTAACAAGACCATGATTTGATTTAAGAAACAACGTTACAAATAAAATTCAAAAAAGTTATTTAATTAAATGAGCATTCAACAAGTATAAAATGTGGACCCTACAGTCATTTTTTATTATATTTTTATAATTATTCAGTGAATTGTATTATATCTGATAAGATATATATTAATTATAAATATTATTTTACTTTTTGTTATTTTAGTTTAGGTTTAAAGTTTTACGTTTTAAAAGCTATTTCTTTGAGTAGTGATACTTTGTTTTAAACAATCACCCCCACAATAATAATATAATTAACTTTTTTTTTACTTTCCTTCAAAAGTTCTAATTTAAATATAAGATTACAATCGATATTTCAGATCGTAACAATTAAAATAAAATGACTATATTTTAAAATCACAATAATTATGAAAGAGTTTTTTTTTTTTAAAAAAACACAACATGAATACACAAAAAAAATATCATATCAAAATAAAATTTCAAACTAACATACACCTACAACAACAATAATATATTCGGTATCATCCCACAAATTAATATAATATTAATAATGATTAAAAAAAGTAGCAAACACACATAATTTTTCTTGCATTTTTTATATTTGTTCAACTCAATTTATGCATAAATATATTTTCTTTCTCTTGTTAGTTGTAGAAAGTTCTTGCTTTAAAATAGAAAAATACATAAATGGCCCACTTGTCCATGTGTCAAAAAATAAATAGAATCTCACACACCTTTTATTGGGTGGGCCCCTACCATGATAAAATGTTTCCTAGTTAGCACTTAGCACTAGGACTAGGAATTAGCATAAAATATTTGTATATTGTTGATATATCATAAAGGGATATTAATTGATTTGGTGCTAGATATTTTTTTAGCCTATAGTTTGAATTTTAAAATAGTTGAAGAGACATATTGATCCTCTCTTTATAGTTTGGAATATTTTGGAGAAAGAAGAGTGAACCAATTTAGAATATATCAAATTCCTAATGGAAGTTTAGTCAAAATCATATCTTATTCCAATATTCCCAAGCTTTGAACTTAGAAAAAAGAGGTTATTCTTTTTATTATTATTACTATTATTATTTTTAACTCTAAAGTAAAAAAAATAAAATTGCTTTTTGGAAGGGTTATTTTTCTTGTAAAAAAAGTAGTAGTAGTTGGAGAATTGGACCATTTCTTTTGCGCTCATATACTGGCATATTCAATAGTACCTCATATTTGTCATCATTTTCTGTTTTTCGTGGGCCTTGTGGCTGCTATTATTTTACTTCCCGTTTCTTATCTCAATTTATGTAAATACATTTTCTATTTTAGTTCGTTCCAAAAAATATATATATCATATTTTTTTATTGAAAATATTTTTACTTTAAAATTCACTTTTTATTGTTAATGGAATGATTAATAACTGCACAAATGTCTAAGACACTAGTAATTTAGTATATATCGCTAAAAATTATTTTTGTTTTAAGTTAAACTATTGCCACATATATTAAGACGGAAGAAGTCTCTACTAATGTTTTTGTTCAATGCTAGTCCCACTGATAATTTGATTGATAGAGTGAATATAGAAAAAATAGTAATATCTTCATATGAAAAAATTAGTAAGTGGTACACTACTTTTATGACAATTTGTTTTCTGCCATTCATTTTCAGCTGGTTCGATGGAAATGCGTGGAAAAATTATTTACTACAGCATAAATTTTCCATTAATTCCTTTATTTCTAATAGTGAGTAACATTTTAGTCAATTGGTTAAAATAGCAGTAGTAATTTGTAGTTGTCTTGGTGTATATTTAATGTATAAGAAATATTTAATTAATTTGGACATTGATTATACATTGTATACTAGCTAAAATTTGTAAAAATAATATAGTTATTTTGTGTTGTGGGCTTTGTTTAGCTTAGTATAGTATGAAAACTCTTCTTTTTTTAAGGATTTTTTCATACACAAGACTGGAACTCAAAATCTCAAATTAAGGAAAAAAGTAAAAAAACAATTACATCCATGACACCATATCATTTGGCGATATTGATTATTCTAGTCAATAATTAAGGAGTATTTCTTTTTTTTTTTCTTTCATGAATGCACTTGTTTGGTATTATACTAATGTAGTCAAACATATTGAAATTATACTTGATGGTTTTTCATATAATTTCTTGTTCCTTCTTGCATCTTATACCACAAAAAAACGTATCACTTTTTTTCTGAATAAAACAGAAATTAAATATCAAATCAAGTGAGGTCAATATCATTAAAGATTTGTGCCTATGTTTTCCCTCAGGAGATTTTCTTCTTTGTTCTTATTTGGAATTAACTTGTCACGTCTCTATTTTTCAAAGTGGACATTAAAATAACAATGATACCCTGGCCACCAAGACAATAACATAATTTTACAAAAAAAAAATGTGTACGCAATTTTAAAATTCTGAACTCATAAAATTTAAATTATGAATATGTCTCTGTTGTAACAACAATTAAAAAAATTGTAGTGGAAAAACTTTTTCTATCGAGAGAGAGATTAAAAAAATTTGTGTAAGCTTAGGCAACAGATAATATTGACCATTGAACTAGGATAAAATTCCTTTTGCTACTTCATGTAATTAAAAAATTATAAAAAGATACTTTATTTAAATTCCTTGACAAAAATAAGGAGGAAAAAAGGACCGAAAGGGGCAGGCCTAATAAATAATTAATCGAACGCAACATGAACTCATCATGAAAATGTGTGTGGGTTTGTTTTCTACTCGGTGTGTGATATTAATCATGTTGAAATTCAACTAATCTGAATTTATGTCGGAAAGTCTCATTTAGGTGTAGAGCTTCTCCTATCAAAAATAATTTTATAGTTAGAATTCAAATTTAAAATCTTTAATTAAAAATAAAAGAGTACTTATCATCCCACAATCTTTTCGATAGTAGCAGTGATGACTAATGGCATGCTAGATGATATATATATA
>JAJOOH010035166.1:0-13042 GCA_029582605.1 Solanum gracilifrons
GATAAATTTAGATTTAGAAGCAGGTCAGTACAATTATCTTATCCTTAATTTATTTATCAGATTATTCCAGTATATCAGGATACCTCATCATAGTCTATTGCCTTTCATACTCTGTACATTATTTTGTACTGACGCCCCATTGCCTTGGGGGCGCTGCATTCATGCATGCAGGTCCTGACAGATGACCGAGTAGACCTCCATATCAGCAGGATTGACTTTTATCCGATTGGTCAGCCCCTTTCCTCCGGAGCTGCCAGAGTTGGGAGGTTTGTTACCTTTTGTTGTATATATTCTCATGGGTAGGCTGGGGCCCTGTCCCACCAATCTTTACTACTCTTAGAGGCTTGCAGACTAGTGTGTGGGGTTTATAGCTACGTTATGGCCATGCTGGCCTATGTTGTTGGTTTGCTGAAGCTTGTGAGCTGTTTGATGTATTGTACTGATATTTACCTATTTTTAGTTTTGGTATAGATATCATGGTGGCCTCGACGGCCCAATCAGGACTTCTGTGCTAGTTGGATGTTTCTTTACATGAACTCTTGGGAGTAGTTGGTTCTTTTGTAGATCTGTTGACAGGGGCCTTGCCGGCCGAGGGCTTAGTTTTAAGCCGAGATATACTTGTTTGTTTTCTTAATTGCATATGACTGCCATGCGCTAGTAGCAAATTGTTCAGCAGGGTCGGCTCAGGCCTGAGTTTTGGCTTTAGGAGTCAGTTGCGCCCCTTGAGTTTGGGGTGTGACAAGGGCAGCTAGGATAACACTCTCGATCATCCATGGTACCGCAATCTCCAATCGAGTAGCCCTCACATCCGCAGAATGGGCTAAGTGCCCCATCTTCAGGGCATGTCCTGAGTGATCTTGGTGGGCTGGGATGCAATAGAAGTACCAGGAGTTTGGGAGGTAGTGGAAGTACCTAAAGGCCCGGAGGCCGGAGTAGGCAAAGGTGCCTCTACCAGTATGGAGTCAACATCCACATCTGAGGATGCATCTACTGGGGCTGCTCTCCTCTTGTCTACCTCATCCCGAGTGTACTCGACCTCTATATATCGTATATCAGTGGAGGATCTAGGAGTGACCTCAAAATCTCTCGTCTTATCTTGAATAACTCCAGCATGGCGGCACAACTCCGTAATCAAAACTGGGAATGGTAGGGAGGTCTGGCTCTGCTTGGCCCTCATGGCCATCTCCTGCTCTATGAGGAGTCCCAGGATAATGCTCCTCCCGGATATAATTGACCCAATGCAGGCTGCCTTAGGGTGGCGAATGATGGAATTGTTCTGGGACGGCATGATGGTGTTGCTGATAAAGCAAAACCAGAACTGAGAAGCAATATTCAGATCTTTTTTCTCAATGCGGGCTCCTGCCTTGATCCACCTCGGGGTGGTATCAGAAATCAAAGGTGCAAGTCAGCCCTTTAAGTCATCCAGGGACTGAGTAATATGCAAGCCCTCATATGAAAATGTAGCACCTAGGACCATGTCGAGTACAATATTAATGTGATCCTTACTGCACCCGACTTTCTTCCCCTAACCATAATAGACTTCACCGGTCTGAAGGCACTGTCCTTCCTCTTCCCCTTGGGAACCAACTCTCCATATGTTGTATAAAACTCCTGGACCCATGTAGGAATATAGGGGCCTTGGGGCTTGGTGAACTGATCGAATCGGTGGAACTGAAAGGTGTCCCTCACTACGGAGTATCTACCCACTAAGCCCTCTGTGGATAGCATCTTCTCCTCTAGAGTCGTCCTTAACCCGTCAAATTTTAATATTTTAAGAAGTCGGGGAAGAGGAACTACTGGTGGAACTGGGATTAGAGGTGGTGCCGGAGCTGGCATTGTACCCGCTGTAGGAGAAGTGGCTGCTGGAGCTCTAGATGAGTCTGGGTGAGCTCTAGTATGAATTTGCGCTCGCCTAGACTGTAGGGGCCGGTCATCATCCGGCTCGGAGAGTGCAGCCTGAGAGTCAATTGACTCTCTTTCCCTATCGGAGTTGTGCTCCGGGGTCTTAGATACATGCCTTTTTCCTTTACCTTTGCCTCCATTTGGAGGTTCTGTCCTTCCCTTCTTAAGGCAATTAGCTCCTCCTTCATTTATAACTATACCCCGTGTTCTTTTACGGGGAGACATATCAAGGTTGGTTCTAGCCGTATCTTTTAAAACATCAAAAAGAGTTAGAAATAGTTCAAATAAAGTTGTAGAAAATAATTGTAGACAGACTTACTAAACTGGTCGGCGAGTCGCCGAATCACTTTGGCGAGCTAGATCAGACTCGCCGAAAGGATTGGCTCAAAATTTCCCAAAATACATGGCATGTAGGCGATGGGAAGGGCCAATTGGCGAATCGCCGACATCATTCGGCGAGCAAGGACAAGCCCGCCGAAAGTTACAGTGCATTTTAGAGGTTAGGGGCGCAGAAAGGGCAATCAAGAAAGACAATCGATGAGTCGCCGAGTGCACTCAGCGAACTCATGCTTCTCGCTGAAAGTTATAGAGCCCAAACTCTATTTTAGCATGAAATTAAAGGCGATCTAGGGGGATTCGGAGAACCGCCGAGTAGTTCGGCTAGCTCGACCCAACTCGCCAAACGGCGCAACGTGCTTACTTTCAACCCTGACTTCCGAATTCAACCCAGCAGCCCCCGAAAACAAAATCAAAACATGCACTCACTCAATTAGACTTAGACACATTACACCCATCCCCCCGGGATACTCAAACTTCTCCTGATTTGGCCAAATTTGGCCATTTGACGACTTTAGCTCTCAAGAATGACGTCAACCGCTCCATCATTGGGCAAAGTACGCCATTTGGCACAAATGTGGGTTACTAAGACTTCACCCGACTAGACCCAACAACAACAGAAATCAACCCAACAAGATTTTGATCAATTTTAGCACGACAATTTGGGAAATCAACAATTAATCATTTCAGGCAAGATATTCAAATTAAAACAGGCATACAAGTACATAAATGCGATTCAGAGAGGCCCAACACACAATACTAAGATAAGAACAATTGCAAATGAGTAAGATTGCTAATTACAAGTTCGGGGTTCGAAAAACCAACATTTTATGCCGAATATGAGGTTTGAAAAGCTAGGCGGCAAAGAATCCAACTTCAAACACATAAATGACGACTAGGAATCGGTAAATATACGAAAATATAGGAAAATATAGTGCGGGTGTGAGTTTGGAAAGTTCAAAAGTGAGGGAATGTGAAAGAGTTTGAAAGTTTAAACCTTTGGCCTTTAAAATCGTCCAGTTCTCGCCCATTCGGCGACATTAGTCTTGCTCACCGACCCACTCGGTGATACGCCGAGTGGGCACTTACCTCACCGAGTTTTACATGACCTCCAGTTAATGTGGGGTCCAAACAGTGGACAAAGTCATCACCAATTTGCTCCTGGGCTCGCCGAGTTTTACAGACTCCAATTTCAAAGTTGCTTGAGTCCAACGACGGTCCAAGTCGGGCTCGCCGACCTCTTCGGTGAGTCACCAACTAGACATTTTGCTTTCCAATCTCCACTTTTCACACACATTCCACACTTTAACATGCACAATCAACACACGATTATTTCACAAACAAAAAGAAAGTAAATAAAACTTGGTCTGCCTTCCAAGCAGTGCCTTAGTTAACGTCGTGGCACGATGTAAGTCCTCACTCAAACTTCATTCTTGGGGTTGGCCATAGTATCACCAGGCAACCCCCCCTGTTGTCTCGGGTTGAAATGGGACGATATATGACCCATCTGGGTCTCTAACTGTTTGATAGAGACGGAATGAGAGGTATTGTCTGGCTAAGGGTTGACATAGCTTTCTTCATCTCTTTCAAAATTTTGTCAGACCCCTCAACCCTGTTGAGAATACGAGACAACATATCCGCAGATCGGCCACCCTCCGAATCCTTTGCCTTTTGATGCTCATGGGGAGGAATGTACCTGTCCTTCTCCCCATCCATTTCCTTCTAAGTAGGGTTACGATCCCTCCACTCTGTATCACGATCTTTCCAACCTTCATCCCTGTTGCAACCTTGATTACCATCCTGCCTTAGGTAGTTTGAACGATAACCACATCTTTGGTTGGCTAGGAAGTTCACATCTTCGTTGTACAATGCTTCATACTTAGCCTCATCGGGATTAACACACCCGACACCCACATCATTAACACTTCGAACACCAACTCCCATGACATTTTTGGACAAAATGTCAAGTTGTGTCATGATCTTTGCCATGTTTTGATCCCTCTTTTGGTCTTTCTCAAGTTGCTCCTTGGTCAATTTAAATGTGAAAGGGGAGACCTGATCTTCGCGGGTGTACCAAGCCTGATTAATTGTGGTCATACCATCCAAAAGCTGGGCTGCTATAATGTAAGGTTGTTGCATCAAACCTCCCGGAGAAAGTTGGTCAGCTACATCCTTGTTCACCGAATCAAGGCTTCGGTAAAAATATTGCAGCAAAATGTTGCCGGGGAAACCATGAGTTTGGCATTGCAACACCAACTTCTTGAATCGCAGCCAAGTCTCTTGAATTGGCTCACCCTCCAAACACTTGAAGCTTTGTATGCTGTCCCGAAGACTCATCATCTTCGAATGAGGAAAAAATCGCACTTGAAATGCGGTGACAAGATCTTCCCACGAAGTGATTAATTATCGTGGCAATTCAGCCAGCCACTTACATGCTTCTCCCATTAAAGAAAATGAGAACAACCTCAACCGGACCGACTCTTGGGATATGTTCTTGAAGGAGAACGGCCCGCAAACATCAACAAAGTTTCTAATATGCTCATGGGGATCCTCATGAGCCAACCCACCAAACAACCTTTTTAATTGCAAGAGCTGCAACATAATACTTGTAATATGGAACACATCGTTCCCTTCAGCCGGAGGCAAGCGAATGACACCAATTCCACCCATTAGATGAAGGTCATTAACATTAGGCTCATTGACATCATTGAGGTTGCCGATGTCATCTTGGTGGCCCACTTGGCTACCATTGCTTCTGTTCACACTCATTTCCTCTGTTCAAAATAGCAACACACAAACCAAATCTAAAAATAAGTAGATTCAACTATAAATAAAAAGAACAAAATTCAACTTAACCAAAGAATCTTAACCAACACCACTCTCCGGCAGGGATGCTATTTTGATTGAATAATGCTATCAAAGACAATTCATCCAATTCTAAGCGTCAACGATCATTAGTCTGTATATAACCCAACTAAATGCGTTGGGGTTGAATCCCACATGGTGTGGTACGTGTTCAAGATTTAATAGAAAAGTATGAATATGTTCAAATCAGCCAAAGGAATAAATATTTACGAATAAAAACATAATTCAAATTAGGGGGTGACATAAATGTCAAATAACAGAGGGTTTTGGTTTGAAATTATAAGCTACAACAACAACAAATAACACGATAATAACAATAATGAGACGGGTTCTTGGGATGTGATTCAATTATAGGCTAATATAGAAAAATGGGTAATTGCAACTGTTAGTAAATTGATGTAAATTAATGAATAAGCCAGACTATAGAGAAAGTAAATTTTCTCTCGAACAATTTACCCCGAATCAGGTCAATTTCTCTCGAACATCGACAAACATGCAAAATAAGAACAACCTAAACCTTAGTCGATTCACTCTCTCGAGCTGAATGTGTGGAAAAGGTTTTAGGATTCACTCTCTCGAGCAAGCCAAAAACACGAAGGTAGAACTGGATTTGCAACTACAATTCTTTAAGTTAAACCACAATTAATGATTGAAATCACTTATAAACAGTATTTAAACGAACAATTAGCAATACCCATAAACTAAATCAGCCCATAATCACGTAATCACACCCCAAGAATTAGGGTTTTAGCTAGACATCATAAAAAGATAAAAAGCGTTACCAAATAGTGTTTCCATCAACTGGGTAAGATTAGTTTCGTCTTTACAAATGTCCAAATTGAAGAATCCCAAAGACCACTTCAAATTTCTAAAAAGTGAAAAACTTCAATTCTTCAAAGCTAAGGAAAACATGTATCAATACTCATAGTTCAAATTGAAAATTAATTCTAAAGATTGTTCAGAATAAAACTTCTTAAAAGATAATATTTGAAAATGTATTTATAGTCGCCAAAAATAAGCTGCGAAGGGCCATTCGGTGCAGTAAGTCGAGCTCGCCGACCAACTCAGTGATCCGCTCTTTGGTCAATTCCATCACCTTTTTGCCTAGGCCTTCAACATCCTCCAGGTCTGTAACTTTGGGCGATCTAACTCTGCATCACAGAACCACTCGGCGATTCGCCGACTGTTCCTTTCTCTCGCCAACTTGATTTTTTTCCTTCAGGGGTTGGCACACTAGAACTTTAGGTGGTCAAATGGCCACTCGACAACTCACCAAATGGACTTGGCGATTACCATGCTCTCTTTTCTTCCTTCTTTCAGCGCTTCGTTCCTTTTTACAAATTAGTGTCCATGCTTTGTTTCTCAATCTATATACCTGGAAATCAAGAGTTTTTTATCAGTTATTAGCACAAAATAGGCATTTGAGGACACCAAATCATTATAAATAAAGCTCTAAATGAGTCGAAATCTAGGACTCATCAATGGGAACAAGTCGTTACACTTTCATAATTAACCAAAGGTTTCGAATTCAAGTAATAGAGTTGGAAAACTTTTTGGAGGTCCATTTAAATCCCTTTAGTGGACTTACCCAACATGAATTTAAAGTGATAGGACAACTGAGTTTTGAATGCTGAAAATCTAAAAAAAGAGAGAGTTAAAAACTTGAATTCTGATACAAAAATTGTTAGACCATTTTTTATGAAGAATTATTTCAATATTTACAAATGTTATATCAATTTGTGATAATTACTGTATACTTGTAGATAAAGTCATATTTTTTGGGGTGACCAAATAACTTAAAGCTGATAAAAAGAAAAAAATGATTGCTTCATGATCTATGAAATGATAAACAAAAGAAGTATATCAAAAACTTAATTTAAAGAAAACAAAAAGGGGATGCATAGGTTTTAAGATATAATCAACATTACCAAATTCGCGAAAAAATAGTTCTAATTATCTATAATTTATATACAATTATACTTTATCAAATTAGCAAGATAAAATTGAAGGTAGAATCTCACCTTTGATCATTGGAATTTCAGGATTAACCAAATCTTTGCCCATAATCACCAGATCAACAATGTTTTTCACGCACAAGACGTGGAGACTTATAATAGGCATCAATTGCTGCTTTATGTTGGATCTTCGTTCATCAATACTATTGATTTCTCTAACCTTCAAATTTATTACCATATACAAATGTGAATTTATTTATATATCCATTTTCGTGTCCTTAAATCAATTTCACCATTGAATTCACATGAACTAGATTTAAATCCGATCGATAGAATTTGCATGACGTAGATTTGATTCGATCGGCTAAGTGTTTCACTTTTTGAAAACCCTAAAAAATACATATAGAAATGACAGTTTACTAATTAAAAAAATCCAAGAAATCAACATCATGGATTATTTGAAGGAAAAAAAAAGATAAATCTCAATGATTTTGATAATGCTTCGACAATTTTAATTTTGTAGAGTGAAAAAGAATGGATCATCAATGAAAAGACTAAAGTGAAACCCTGAATCATAAGGTTTGATCGTTCTATTGATTTTATTTTAATGACCACCTATTGGATTTGCAAGTTGAAAAAATCTACTATATTGAGAGATGAATCCATGGAGAAAATTGCATTCAGGAGAAAGAGGAAGAAGATATTATTAGCTCATTAAGATTGCTCTCATTAATACAACATCAATATAGAATCAATAAGCCTTTTAAACCATTCTCAACATATCACACACCAATAATTAATCACATTGCCTCTTATTATCCTTTTTTCATCATTAGAATTATTCAATGTGAACAAGTCAACCCATCACCAAGTTCCATTACTTCTCAACACATACCACAAGGAAATACACGATTCTATACACTTAACAAGATTTGAGAAATCCACCTGCCTCAAATAATCGAACAATCACTCCAGGACTTGAGTCTTCCCCTTTCGTTGGGCTTCCAAATCAATGCAATCTATTCAAATAAATGATCACAATAAGATTTCAAAACTACAACACCCATAGTACTATATGTCTAACCTATATCCAAAAACTTGCCCAAAATCATAATCATTTTCTTACCTCTCAAGCCAAGTGTTAAGTCTTAATTCCTTCAAATAACCGAATTCTAATAATATTCATATAATGTAATACACCTAATTTAATTACCTATTTCAATGTAGAAAAACATTAATTATAGTGTGATAATTATAAGAAGAATCCGATAAAGAATTAAATATCACCGAGGAATACGGTTTGCAAAGTCACCAGTTCATTCGGTGGGAATTACAATTGCAGTATCCCAACTTCCCCACCTTATAAATCACTACACACCTCAAACAATAAACCTAATCATAACTCCAATTATAACCTCATAATTACACCATCATGATATCATGATTTGCCACTAATATTAACGTCACATTTTTAATTACTTTGAAATCGTTAGTTGGAGTGATGACAATTAAAATTTACCGAACTTAATTCTCTTGCCCCAATAAGTCAATATGTTAGGCACCTAGCAATAATACTTATACAGTGATAGAACTGTGTTTAAGTTTTTACCTGAAGCACACGATTGGCGGTTAGCCTCTTCGATGTAGTTGCGTTTGACGCCAAAGTTTTTTTTTTTTGTTATGACTCAAAAATATTAACCCTACTTAATTTAATTCATTTTTACCTATGGGATAAAGGGTATAGGCTATTAAATAAATTTCAGACTTGGCCCATTATTATTAACTAAGTTAATTATTTAAAAGAATACCCGTTAATTAAATAACCCTAGTTAAATAGTTTAAAATTTCCAAACCAACTTCACCAACTGATCATAAATGACTCGGGGCAACTATCGAGAGGGGTAAAACAATAATTTTGTGAAGTGTCACGATCTGAGCCTACTCCCTGGATATGGCCAATACTCGAGAACCATTGCTGGCCCACAAGCGAATTATTTTGGCTGACTACAAGTGGGAGACTAAATCATGCATATACAAGCATCAAACTCAAAGAAATACTAAATCAAGAGTATAATAAATCTCAAATTCTTTGAATATACTGAGTATGAAACATAAGTTATAAATAAAACATCTGAAATTGAAAGACTCTCCGAAATTATCTATCTTTGAAGCCTCTACTATACAAAGATGGGTGTTGGGACAAGACCCACGACTCCTCAAAAGAATTATTACTAACAACTCATAAAACTGGAGTCCTTCGGAAGATAGGAGGGCTTACTCATAAACTGACGAGCTGATGAAGTGATCTCAACGGACTCTTGTTGAGAATCCTAAGAATCTGTATCTGCATCATTAAGAGATGCAGGTCAAATGACATAAATACAAATGTAAGAGTATATAATATAGCTGAATAACAAATAATTGAATGAAATGACTGCAATAGATATAAGTATATAATGTAAAGAAATAAAGAAGTCAAATCATTAAAACTTTACAAAAATTACTTACTCATCTCTGAACTCAACATATTAAGTGATATAATAAAAATACACTTAGCTATGTTTGAGAGATTCTCTAACCGACAACCATCACTATGAGCTACACGATGATACAAGGTTTTTGCCCACACAATCATAACTGTGCTATGTCGTGCCGTGATATAGGAAACCTCAACTAAGTGAATCCATTAAGCAATAATGATTCATTTAAAAAGTATGATCCTATATCCATGTTGGCAAGACATGGTTTATGAGGATTTTGAGTGGTCTGAACTCATCCCCATATCGGTGCTCAATACTATTCCCAATAATATATATACTCATGCTCAAATGTATAAAATATACTCTTTCTCTGATTTGAGATAGTTTCTCAAACTATCCTCTTAACTGCTCTGTACTCAATTAACTCTTTTACTTTTCTCAAAATATATTCTCTTTCTTCATGTAAAAATGAAATATTTGGGAAATACTTAGTTCCCTTATACTCTTGCTGAAATCTTGATTAAAACTATTTCTCAAACTTCTCTCTACTTTCTCAAAAACTCAGTTTAAAAAAAAATACTTGCTTTAAAAGATTCTCAAAATTTATAACTCAAAATAGGGTTCATGCTTAAATATAGACATAAACGAATAAACTCAAGGATCTCAATAAAAATATAGATAACTCAATACTCAAAACTCAAGAACTCAGAACTCAACGATACTAATGATCTCAAGAATACTCAATTCATAGGGTAAATGCTGAAATATAGATACGAACGAATCAACTCATGAATCTTAATGCATAACATATAACAATTCAATAATAAGGAATATAATTTCAAAAAGAATTAGGAACTGAAGAACTCAAAATCAACTCATCTCTAGAATACCCAAATCTAGGGATAGAACCCTAAATTACTCTTTTACTGATTTGAAAGTAGATGTAGAGCATGAGGACGAACTAGTCCAACACTATGATAGCCTTACATATCTGAAAGAACAAGTTTCTTAAAGAATCTTGAAGAAGAACTTGATTAGACGCCTTGAAACCCTAGCTTGAAGGAGAACAATCAAGAAATAAAACCTTTCTTGAAATCTCTATGGCCAAGAATTATAATTTTCATTAGTGATTCATAATTGTAGGGAGAAATTTGAGTTGGAAAGAATGAAATTATTGGAGAAGGACTTACCTTGAAGAAGAATATTTGAAAAGATTGAAAGAGTCTTGAATGGAAGCCGTCTACTTTGATTTTTCCTTAAGGTTTTGCCTTAGGATTTGAGAGAGAAGATAATGAGGGATTAAGATATGAAAATCTGATTGGTTTGGACCTTTAATTAATTAAAAGATTCATTTAGGATTTTCTTAGAAGTAAGAAGACAAAAACGACCCTTTTAATATTTTCCCGTTGGCTAATTCGTCACTGCACTGTATCAGGTTACTAAAATGGTTATAACTCTGTACTCGGAACTCAGATTGACACAAATTTGTGGCGTTGGAAAGAAGATTCAAGTACCTTTAATTTGATAGGTTATGGGCCACATAAATCTTTATATTTTAAGAGATATGATCGTTTGACGTTGATCCAAGTAAAATCTTACATCAAAACTTAATCTGTATGGAAGCTTTAACCTCAACTTTGTGCTAGGGTTTCTAGTGACAACAATTCATATCCAAATCCATTCCCACACTGATGAATTAACCTATGAATCTAAGAACAATTAAGAATCACTCGATACGACCTTACACGCAAATTCAAGAATGATTCGGGTTTTAACTTAGAAATTTTCGGAATGTTACAAAAAGTTCCCAAAAATAACCTTCTGGGTCACTACATCGGTAAGTCCACATATATGATGAAATTTATGCTTTTGGGTGAATGATTGGGAGTAAATAAAGATATTTTCCCAATTATGAGCTAATTTTCAAAAATTGATGTTTGGAGTTTGAGAGATTGATTTTAGGCAATTTCAAAGGGATTTTGGTCGATCTAATCCTGTGATAACATTCTTACTTCGTATTTGATTTAATTTTCCGCTAATTACTCATTTATTTTATGAATGAATCCCTATATTTCTTGGAAATTTTGGGGGTGGGGTTGTCCTAATTTGTAGACTTGACAATTCTTCAATTTGGAGGTCAAATAGTCATCGACCTTTGATGATTTTTGGCGTATAAGCTTCTCATGCTATGGGTAACCTGATTTTGATTTTTTAAAAATGTTTGACCTTGGAGGCTTGGGATTGACTCCATAGGCCTGGACTAGAAGTAAAGAAATATGAGAACTCATGAATTTATGTGGTTATGTATATAACATATTTCACCAAATTGGGATCGTTTGAAGGCATTTTTAAAGGACAAGCTCATAATTTGACCATTTGATTAAGGCATGTAGTGACTTTCTTCACTCTTATAAAGTGTTATAATTATTTAATTATTGAACTAAGGGATTATGGGTAATGAAGGTCCTGTATAAGTGAGATGATGAATATTTATGTGAGTATGAATATCATGTTATATGTAGAGTAGTGGATATCTATTTTGTTTTTATGACTTTGTGATATGTGAGAATGATTTATAATAAATTTGATTTGATTTTAACTTATATTGTTCAATAGGTTGATATTTTGCTTCCTTACTCTCATCAATGGATTCTCATTATGGTTGTTATTATTGGAAATTGGTATATGATACTGTGTATTGCATTTATATGATATTCGTACAAAATATGAGTTAATCAAAAAGATAAGGTGAAGTTAGCTGATTGTAAATTCCTATAAAATATATGTATTTATGTGAACAGTAATATTCTTATCGTTACGTGGCATATATACATATACTCTTAGGATCAAAATTGTACGCTTATGTAACACCCCGAAAATTTATAAGTTAAGGCTCAAACCATTCTTCATTTACTTGTAGGGTCATATTGGGTGATTCTTAAATTTCCCATATGTGTAAAGGTGAATTCTTTAGTGTGGGAATGATTTTGGATATCAATTAAGGTCACTAGAAACTCCTACCACAACGTAGAGTTGAAAGTTTCCTTATTATTAAGTTTTGATGTAAGATTCTACTTGGGTCAACTTCAAACGACCATATCTCTTAGAATATAAAGCGTTACGTGGCCAATAACCTATCAAATTAAAGATATTTGAATCTTCTTTCCAATGCCACAAATTTTTCAACAATCTGAGGTTTGAGTAAAAAGTTATGACCATTTTAGTAACCTGATACAGTGCAACGACGAATTAGCCAACGAGAAAACATTTAAAAGGGTCTTTTTTGTCTTTTTACCTCTAAGAAAACCCTAAACGAATTTTTTGACTAATTAAAGACCCAAAACAATCAGATTTTCATATCTTAATACATCATTCTCTTCTCTCTTAAATCCTAAGACAAAACCCTAAGGAAAATTCAAAGTAGAAAACTCCATTCAAGATTCTTTCAACCTTTTTCAAGATTCTTCTTCAAGGTAAGTCTTTCTCCAAGAATTTCATTCTTTC
>JAJOOH010035167.1:0-10729 GCA_029582605.1 Solanum gracilifrons
ACCTCGAACCGGATGCTCACCAGAAGTACCCAAGTAACCAATCACAAATATCAAGTATCTGAGGCCGGAACTTTAACCGGATGCTCTATATACGTATCTAGGCAGTAGAGGCCAGACCTTGAACCGGATGCTCTATATAAGTATCTGGGCGATAGAGGCCGAACCTTAAACCAGATACTCTTTATAAGTATCTGGGCAATAGAGGTCGAACCTTAAACCGGATGCTCCATAAAAGTATATGGGCAATAGAGGCCGGACCTTAAACCGGATGCTCTATAAAGGTGACAATGTAGCTGCTGAAAGAGTCCTAATCGATCCACGCTCATAAATGTATGTGGGACACCGTCTACACTTAGCCAATCAATGTAAGTCCTAGGAACCGAATTGAAAATTAAATTCAAATCACGAAGTAAAACTAGTGTCGCCGACATAACTCGTGAAGCCATAACATCGGGGAAAAAATAAGGATAACTATAGTCGGAGCAAGCGTATCGCCTAGCTAAGGCCCAAACTATCAGACTCAAGTCTACTACACCAGTCTACATGGATCTAAGCCGGCCGAGCGACGTCGGGGAAAAACTAAGGCCTATTGGGCCCGAATCATGTATTTCTAAGGCAAGCCCTAGTCAAACCTAAACTAAGGTCCAACATGCTTCAAATAAATAGTAATTAAGCATGCAAGCACTTCACATAGCGAGGAGGGTCAATTAATAACACAAAGCATGCTCACAGTTACCCGATAATTCTCGAAATAGGCCAAAAACGTGATTTCTAAACACCTATGCATGATTCAATAACTACCAACCCAAATCTCAACTAATCAACATGCATTCACACTCTTAAGCTCAATCTAAGAGAGGAAAATTGTAGTCTACCTATAGGTCGATCACACGCGCTCCAAAATCACTTCTCCGGAGCTTTCCCAATTCGAACGGCATCGAAACGCTGCCCCGCTATCAAAAATAGAGTCACAACGTTATTACGGTCGTTTAGACACCAAAATCACAACAAACGGAGACGGGTCAATTTTGGAGTCAAAACGGGAATCGTGGGATCCACACCAAACTGTCTGAATTTGACTCTGTCAAGACACCCTAAACAGCACCCCAAACTTGCGTGCTAAAATGGAACACAATTTGGGGCTCAAAACGTAGCTAAATCGAACAAGCAAGAAAATCGCACTTTAATCAACTTAAAAGAAAATATTGCAGCAGTCTAAATTCGATATCTACAAAGATCTAATGGTTCCCAGCACTCTTTGAACACTCTACAACTAAGCCAAGAATATTTCCAACACGTAGGACTTCGAATCACCCAAAACCAAGCTAAAATGAGTGAGATATGACCAAAACAAGGATGCCAAAAATAAAAACTCGAGAAAAGGTACACCAGTCAGGTTTATCACGAAATTTACCTCGAACTACATGCACCCAACAACTTTCTAACACCCTACAGCAAAGCCACCAAAAATACGAAGCTCCCGCACTTTGAATCGCCTAATTTGGATGAAAGATGAGAGAGTTATGAGGGTTTGAAGTTTGGAAAAAATGTTGATTTTCAATAATTTCCAAAACTAAAAAAACTCCGACGGGGTGCTCCGATCTCGTTCGGAACCCGATTCACGCAAACGAAATATGCAAACATATCAAATTTGATATTCCGAACTCAATGGCACAGTCAAAATTTCAATACGAAGTCATCTTGATAAAAAGTGGGTCCCACACTCAAATGTCATTTTAGGTCAAAAATCACAAAAGAGCTCAGAAAAATATCAAAAACCTCGAGACACAAAAGAAGGGTCCATCTAGACCAAACTTGACATTCCGGAGCTAACTGCATTGACGAAATTCTCATCCGAGCGCGTTTACTCAGAATGTTGACCATAGTCAAACTTAGGCTTAAACTTAAAGTTAAAACGCCTAATCGCACTGACTCACACTAAAAACCTCGGGAGTCATGCCGACCATGCTACAAGCCTAAAATGACCGTTCCGGAGCTGATGGAATCGTCAGAAATGAATTCTGATGTCATCTTCTTGAACTTTTGATCGAAAATGATCGTTCAAGGTTCATAAACTCCAAAACACAAAAACTCGCACCAAGACCAAACGAACGACCAGGTGACCGAACTGTCAGTCCCAGCGGGTCACTACAGGAATGCTCTAAATGACACACAGAAAGCAAGACACAGAAATAACCAGGAGGGTTATTACATGTTGAAGTTGAGTTGGAAATTTGAAACTTTACAAGTCCCAGATAAAGTTCCCTACGAACCAACAGGATGGTCCATAGACCTTTGTACAGCCCATAGGAAGGGTCGTAAAGGGGTTCAAGACTTAGGAACATTTTGATAAACTTTGGGTATACATATGGGACTATGCACCATATAAGGTTATATGGTCCATAACACAAGGCTTAAAGAAAGTATATGACTTAGAGGAATTTTTGGATCTAGGGTTCTATGAGAGGGCTCTACAGGTCGTAGAAAGTTCGACGACCCATAGGATGGGTCCGTGGAATTTAACCAACGGTTGAAATCCAGTACTTGGTTCTACGGATGACCAAGACGGTCCATAGAGGCCTGTACGGACCAAAGGTCAGTCCGTAGAGGCCCTTCGATATATTTTTAAGTTAGGATTATTTGGGTCTTTTTCTACCCTTTCTACACCTAAACTATGTCGTTTTGACCCTATAACTAAGTCCTATAACTGAATTTACTCTTGAAATGAAACTATTTCCCTCTCATTCACTTAAACCTTCAAAAGCTCTCAAGGTTTTCTCTCCAGATTCTCTCTAAGGCTTCTCTCAAGTGGATTAGGGTTTTTCAAGCCTTTAAGTCTCCTTGTCCAATTCCAAAGCTAAGATTCATCAAGGTATGTGGAATGTTCATTAATGAATCATTTCCATCCATTGAGTCTCAAAGATTTCTCTAATTCTCTTCTAAGATTCTAATCAAATTTCTAAGGTTTGCATGATTAATTATGAGTTCAATTGCTTATGAATTAATTCACTATGTTTGATCTTATTAATCATGATTTTATCTAAATTACATGTTTCCAATTATATTTTCATGAAACCGTTCTATGTATGTATTTTGATTATGAAATTAAGCTTTGATGATACACATGCATTACGAATTGAAGAGATTATGATTAAAGGATACTTTCATAAAGTGTCAATATGATCCTATAAAATTAGATTGCTTCCCATTGGTGTATTCATTATGAAAGATTATCATGATTTAGATGTTTTTGATTAAGTGTCTCTTATGCAATGATTGTGTTAGGCATCATGATTTTTTAAGGAGCTACTCTTAAGTATATGTATTGTTTCCGTGTAGAGTTGAACTTAGCACTGAGTGGACTAGCGGTGATTATCCATGTTCCATAAACTATGTGCTTCCGTAGGTATAAGACCGAGAATTCATGATCTCAAGGAGAATACAGGCGAGTACCCAATCTCTGAATGTTCTTGGTCTTGAGGGGGAGTAGTGGTGAGTACCTAGTCTCAGAGTTATGTAATGATGATACCTTTTTGTCCTGGAAAGATATATTGGACCCTCTTTGATAGGGTGATATATGAAACTCCATATTTAGATGACATGGTTATATGTCGATTAATAGTTTCTCTCACACACTGGTATGACATGGTTTAAGCTTTTGGCATGATTTTTATAGTTTTGCATTGACCTTGTTCCTTGATTTATTGATTTAGCTTATCAAATTTGATATGTGTTTACTTAGTCATGCACTATACCAGTGTGGAATTCTATCCAACCAACAATCACAAACAATCATGCACAATCACAAACACAAAGAACAATACCATTTGAAAGCCACAAGTCACATAAACGGGTCGATTTCATGAGATTATCAACATGATGTCAATTCATATGCTTTCCTATATATTCCCTAACATGCATTGCATCAATGATACTATAAAGTAGTAGACATGCATACACACATAAACCAAATAACATATAACCATCACCTACCTTGAATCAAGCCTCTTGGAAACTCTAAAGAACACAAGATTTCACTTTTTGAAGTTCCTTGGCTTGTTCATGGTCTAAAACAATAAATAAATGCAACAGTCAATCAAACTGGCCTAATAATACCTTATTATAACTAAATATTAACTCCATTCCAATTCATGATCATCTTTCCCAACTTAGGGATTTTTTCTCCATGAAATCATGTCACAACCCTGCCTCAAGAGTAATATCTTAGATTCTAAAGCTTAAGAATCAATTTACAAGATCGGGGAGTAACAAACTTACCTTTACCAATGAATTCCATGGAAATTTAGTGTAAATAACCCTAATCGCCCCTCATAATTCCAAGACTAAAAGTGTAGAAAATAGGAGGTTTTGGGGTTGTTTCTGTATAAAATCTTGACTAACCCAACAATAGTTGCCTAGCCCGCTATAGCACATGCACACTCCTACTGTAGTGGATAACATAAACTTCAAAGAATAAAAATCTCCAAAACCCCCCCATTTTCCACAAAATACCTTCTTCCCTTTACATCCCAAACTATTCCCTCCACGTCCAAATTAATTTCGGAAGTTCTATCCACTTGAATTTGATTCCGTAAATCCCTAAGGGCTTCTTAATTTCTTGGATACAAGAAATTAACTACCAAGCCTAAACATTGCACCCTATCCATTCTTGAATGGTGATGTTTTGCGTAATCAACGACACAACTTCCAGTATGAGTGCCTAAGATCGTGCAATAGTATAGTAACCCAACCAAGGGTTGGGGTTGTGTCTCAAGGGAGCGGTTTTGAGAATTAATAGAAAAACAAAATTTAGTTCCAACTAGTCGTAGCTAAAGACATTAATGATTTAAAATATTGTAAATTAAAGGGGGACACAAAAGTGTCAAATATCAATTTGGGGGTTTTGTCACAAGTATAGCAAAAACAACAAATATAACAAGAAAATCAAGTATGGGGAAGAGTCTTGGGGTGTGACTGCAATACAAGTTGAGATAAATAGTTGGGTATATGTTTTTAATAGGACATTTGCTAGATAATAGTGACTAGGCTAAGCTTTAGATGAAAATAAGTTCCCTCTCGGGTACTTACCTCGTTTCAAATGCGTTCCTCTCGGACACTCATTTGCCGCATAAAGACCAGTCTATGCCTTAACTCACTCACTCTCTCGAGCTGAGTGTTAGGATATGGGACTAGGGCTCACCCTCTCGGGCTGAACCTCATGTCGACCCACTCCTTAGGTCATTAGTCTAGTGGTCTATGTTTCGTGACCTCCCTCTCGGGCAAGCCGAAAACACATGGGTGGCTTTATATTTGCAACTACAAACCCATTAAATTAAACCACAACCACTAGGTGAAATCACCATTTAACTACATCTAATCTATCAGTAAGCAAGACCCAACAATAATATCTACACATATTTGCTAAATCACACCCCAAGAATGGGGGTTTTTAGCCACACATCAAGAGATAGAAATTTATACCTTCAATGATGTTGTAATCAATTGGGTATAGAGAAATAAGTCTTGATTTGAGCAAAGAAAGAAGAATCCAAGAGACCCACTTCCAAATTGGAAAAGATGAAACCCTCTTCTTCTTCAAGTTTCCAAAACCCTTTCCAAACTTGAGAGTAAAATAAAAAATACTAAAACTTAATATTAAGAATATAATATTGTCTAATAATACTATGAAAACTGATACTAAGCTATAACTCTCAACGAGTATTTATAGTTTTCAAAAATATGTGCTGCGGCAAACCATTCGGCGACATTAGTCGGAATCGCCGATCAACTCTGCGATTCGCCCTTTGGTGTAGTTCATCGCCGTATTGCACCATCCTTCGGCATCGTCGTGCTCTAGGTCATTGGGCGACATAGTACTGCTTCGTGGAACTCCTCGGTGATGCACCGACTGTTCCCTTTTTCCGCTGACCTGATCCTTTTCTTCAAGGCTCAGCACACTGGAACTAAAGGTAAAGTGAGACCCTTCGACGATTCGCCAAGTGAACTCGGCGATCCTCAGGTCTTCATTTTCTTGTTCTTTTCAGCTTTTTCGTTCCTTTTTGCGAAGTAGTATCCATGCTTTCCTTCAAACTTCAAATTCCTGAAACTTAAAGGATTTCATCAGATATTGAGATAAAATAGGCATTCGAGGACACAATTTCTATAAAATATATCCCTAAATGAGTCCAATTTATGGACTCATTAGATGGCTCTAGAACTCACCTAGCCCAGATTTTGTTTGAGGTTGGCGTACCTTAAAAGTTTTAAGTCACTATCCAAAAAGTTTTCTGGTCCAAATTATTTCCCCATTAGCCTAGTCATAATGATCGGAACGGGTCATTACATATACAAATTTTAATCTTCCTTAGTTTCAATGTATGTATCATACTCAAAACAAATTAACTTTAAACTCCTTATTGTTTATAGTCATACATGTGTATAACTTAGATCACAAAATTTGTGTGAAAACATCATCAAATAAATCAGGACAGAGGGAGAACTAGAAGTCTAAAATAGCCCAGAGATCATGTAATACCTTGGAAATTAAAACTTATGTTTGAAAGGGGAAAGTTGCAGAAAAGTGTGTTGGTATGGTTCCTACAAAGCCTATCTATGTGTCATAGGAGGCTCTCGTAGAACTTGGGTTGAATTTTGGAAAATGCAAGTCTCTGATGATTATTTATAGATGAACATGGTGAGTCGTAATGTTTTCTTTGGGTCGTAGAAAGTGTATGTGGCATGGATTCAGAGTTTGTGATTTTGAAACCTAAGAATCTACGAAAGAGACCTATGAGTCATAGGAATGTTTACGGGCCGTTGAAAGGTTCTATGGAAGGTGTCTTGGACTTGAAGGATTTTTGGTAAATTGGGTCAATGAAAGAGGTCTACGTACGTACGTAGAAAGTTCCATGGCCAATAGAAAGGGTCTCTTGGAAATGTAGCAAAATGTTAAGTCCTAGTACTTGTTCTACGACCGATCAGGACGGTCCGTAGAAGTTCGTATGGGTCGTAGGTCGAGGTCGTGGGGTCTTTCCAACCATTTTTTATTAAGGATATTTTGGTCTTTTCCTACCTATTGAATCCATAATTATGTCTTTGACCATATAACAATCCATATAAGTGAATTTACTCTTCAAAACTTAGTATATTCCCTCACATTCACTCAGATCCTTAATTCCTTCCAAGTTCATCCTCTCGATTCTCTCAAACTCCAAGGTGAAAAACTAGGGTTTCAAGGGCTTCAAGGATTTTCTCTCCTGCTTTTAGGACTTTGATAATCAAAGTATGTGGGAGCTTCATCAATTGATTCCTTTAATCCATTGGTTTCCAAAAGAATCTCAATTCTCCAATTTAATCTACACCTAAATTTTAGGCTTTCATGTTATTCTCCATGGGTTCAATTCATTGTGATTCAGTTGTCTAAATTCAATCTTATTATGCATGATTTAACTCAATTATATGATTTTCAATTGTTTCCACATGAACCATGCCTATGTCTATTTTATAAATATGAACTATGATTATGAACTTGTGAATTATGATTATGAATCAATGCATGTTTTATGAAAGTAATGATTTATGACTAAGGGATGCTTTTAAGATAAAATGACAATGATTTGTGAAAGGTTTTCTCACATTTAAATGGAATCATGATTTAGATGCTTAGGAAGGTAAGTGTCCTAATATGAATTCATGTTCTGAAAGGACCTACTCAAATATAAACTTATGATTGGATTGGTAGTTTTTAATTGTTGCATTTCTAAGTATTTGATATGATTATGATTATGTCTTTTCCATTGGAATTTACTTAGAACTGAGAGGACTTTAGAATAGAGGTCTTACCTTTAGAAAGGGTTTGATATTTAGTAGCGATTCTCTTGACCCAAACTATGTGCCCTGTAGGATTGTCTTAAATGACCTTGCTAGTGGGTCCACCTTAGCAATTATCAATGATTCGGAGTTCTACCTTGGCAAGTAAACTCTCTCTTTTCGATGTGAGGTTTACACCAAATTTCATGTTATAGCTCATGTGATGTTACTATCGATTAACGGTAAATATCCCACAAATGAACTATGTTTTTTTCAAAAGTCTTTTCAATGGTTTTTAATATGCAATGACCTTGTTTATGATTTACAATTTCTCTTGAAAGGCTTTTACTATGTTTACTTGGTAATGCATATCATGTTTAAGTTTATCATATTATCATGTCTATCTTTTATGCATTTCCGCATATTCAGTATATTCAAAGTATTGTTGCATAGTGTGCCTATAATATTTCATAATATAGGGTCTGACACTTCTACTCCTCCCGGACGTGGCTAGATCGAGATTGCTCTATTTTAGATTAGATTGGTGAGTCCTCATGAATCGAAGGCAAGGTCATGGACTACTTTATTGCTTTGATGTATTTTAGTTTTCAGATTTTATTTGTGACTTGGGGGTTTTTCCTAATCACATATATGATAGTAGAAGGCTTATGTTAGACTTAGAAGTATTCTGCATATTCTCTTATGTACTATGTTGATATTTTTTATGTCATCTTATAAGTTGAGACTTATATTACTTATATTTTTCATTTATTGTATTTTATTACGTCATGCTTATGTCAAGTGGCTTGTTTAGGATCTCTCTAGGTCCTATTCACCATGTCACATCTAAGGTGTACTTTAGAACGTGACAGATCAAGATATTAAAATCACAAGTCAAAATTAAAAGTTCAATTTAAATTTTAAAAACATGTTTAAATATATTTATAAAGACATCAAAACTACACTAATGCATTTAGGAATCATAATTGAATAGGAAATAGAGTAAAAATAAAAACTAGCAGTAAACAATACATAACCCAGAGGGAAACACATTAAATACGAACGAACAACCTAAAATACAACTCAAACTCCTATCATCATTCGTCATTACTACTAGTATCCACTACAAAACAACTCCAAAAAATATCCAATCTTATTGAACATTAGGTAAAATGGTGGTTGAACATTCTAGGCTGAAGTATTGATTCAGAAGTAAGAAGAGAGAAGAAGAATTTTGTTCAGAGACATAGAAGATTTGAAGTCATGGAACTCAACAAAAAGTCAAGCAACGACAGCTAAAAAAGCTCCGTCTTACACAAACAAGTAATACCTATGAAACGAAGTTAACAAAGTGTAGAAATCGATTGATCAGAGTTCTCTCCTTCATTGAAAGCATTCTCACAGAGTAGAGTTCTCATAGAATAAAAAGTTCTTTGAAAGTGAGATAATTTTTTCTGTAATTAATAAGAGTGTAGCTACCGAATTAGCAACACTTTCGATTTCCGTTGCTACAATTTAACTAAAATTAATTTGTAATAAAAGCTAATGCCATATTTTTTGTCGTTATAAATTATGAATTTCATAAAGTTTATCAAAAGAGATAGCGATGAATTTTTTGTTGCTACATTCGTCGCTATGTATTAATTAAATAATCACGACCTTTTTTGTTGTTAATTTTGTAGGACAATTTAATGTGTCAATATTTTGCGCTTATTTTAAGCGACACAGTACATATTTTGTCTCCAATCTATCTCTATTTAATAACTCACAACTTATTATTTTACGATCAAATGACTATTCCATAGCTAATTCATCGTCACATAGCGATAGAATATAGTCTGTCTTTATATTATGTCCCTAAACATTGTTATTTTATTAGTGTTTGTATGGATTCAAAATAAGCTCCTAGAGTTTGATTTGATAAGTTTCAGTCTACTTTGCTACAATTTCTTTTGAGCAGAGCAAATATGACTCATCTTTATTTATTCGGAAAACATCTACAGGTTGTGTTCTTCTTCTGATCTATGTAGATGACATTATTATCACATGAACAAATTCTTCATTAGTTACTAATTTCCAACAACATCTTAAAGATTCTTTTCATATGAAAGATATTGGTACTCTTACATATTTCTTAGGTTTGATAGTTCATAATAATTCTTCAAGTGTGTTTTTAAACTAATACAAATGCACTTAGGATCTGATTTCTTTTGTTGGTCTTCAAGATTGCTCCTTTGTAAATACTCCATTGGAATTTAATGTGTAGTATCTTCGTGAAGAAGACGATCCTCTTCCTGATCAAATTATATTTCAAAAATTATTTGGGTGCCTAAATTATACTTAGGGGTGTTCATGGTTTGGATAAAAACCGATCCAAACCGAAAAACCAAACCAAACCGATTAAATGAACCGATTTAATTTGGGTTTTGGTTTGGTTTGGTTTTAGATTGTTAGAACCAATAGTATTTGGTTTGGTTATGGTTTTGTTCGAAAAAATTGAAGAAATAACCGAACCGAACCGAACCGAACTAACAAGTTATATACATAAATTTTATTATTATACATACATAATATATTAGATTCATAAACAATTTTAAAATTTTTATATATGTTTCATCAAAATTTATTTATAATTTACTTATGAAAGAAAAAATGTCCAGGGTGAGAACATTTTTCTTATTGGTTTCATGTATATGAGTGTTTATGGATATTCTTTGTGGGACTGAAAATGTCATTGTCTCTTTCTTCTATGCCAAAATAGTAAATTTTGAAGTTTTATTCAGTAAATTCAATGATCGAAAGTTCTGTAATGCCAGTCATTCTAACTATTTTTTTGTTTGAATGGATTGTTGTCACTTTTTTTACGTTTTGAATGAATTGTTTCTTTTATTTTTATGTATGGTTAATAACCGAATAACCG
>JAJOOH010035168.1:0-13740 GCA_029582605.1 Solanum gracilifrons
CCCCCCCCCCCGCCCCCCCCCCCCCCCCCCCCCCCCCCCCCCCCCCCCCCCCCCCCCCCCTAAAGGCAGAAGAAGTGATGGAAATCGATCCCAGCTTGTATATGGTAGATGTTTTGAAAACAGGAGCAGATCTATACAGAGAATTTAGATGTATTATATTCAGTCTTTGTATTTTTGGTGTAAAGCAAACTATGTAGAGAATAGTGAATCATTACTAGAGTTTGTAGAATCATTGTAGCAATCTTGTAAACTTGTAAGCAGAACAAGTTTTTTTCTTATTTTAACTGTAAATATGGTGCCCAGCTTTTCCTCAATGCTGATGAATACAATACCATTTCTCAAATTAAAAAAAAAACTGGAAGTTCCAGGTGCTGTCCACTTCGGCTTAAAGAACATTACCATAGCTGTAGGGGTACTATTGCAGTGTAGAAAAATGTAACAGTTGTTTTCCATCTCTTTCTCTCAAAGGTAGCACCTGTTGCACAAGTTTATCTTTAGTTTTAACTAGTCGCATGTGCTGCCACTCAAGTCAATCAACATTGAGAGGAACATGTGAAATCTGCTTCCAAGTCCATCTCAAGCTATATTTGATTCCTGCTTGTCGGATCCTTCAAAAAAAGTGTATATTTTTGGAGGTTCCGACACGGTGCGACAGTATTTTTGGAGAGTTCGAGCAACATAGCCTGTAACAAGATTTAACAGAAAATATACCTTTCTGTTAGGTGTCGAAAAGACTATTTGTATCATCCTCCCTTCCTTGGCATACCTGCAATAACAAAAGAAAATTGTTCAACCTTATTTCCCAATCACTTAACTTTCTCCTCGTATTTATTTGCCGTCCTGCTTCTGTGGAATGATGAAGATCTTGCTTCAGTGTCTTCCACTAGCTGGAGGAAGTCTGGCACCATTCCTTAAGTGGAGTATTCCCTATCCGTGTACTATTCCAGAAGGAAATTATTCTACCGTACCTTAAAGCTGATGCTTTATGAAAACTCTTGCCATTGACCTCTTATGCGCTTCCATACACCATATCCATGACGACCAGTTTCATGGAGGTGCTCCATTTGTTCCTTCAACTACAACAACATGCCCAGTGTGATCCCACAAGTGGGGTATGGGGAGGGTAGAGTGTATGCATACCTTACCCCAACCAGTTCCATTATTCCACGGTTTTATTTATTCATTCCTCCACAATGCTTCTTCCTCTCCTAAATATCTTCATGATATTTCTCCCTCTCCTGGATACCTCCACAACCATTTCATTAGTAAATTTTCATTTTGCAGCCTCAGATTTTTTATGCCAAATTAACCCCCTTTTTTGTGTCCATGAAGACATTGTCTGTGCAAATCAAATGATATACCTTTCTTTCTTTGTTACCTTGTACCGTCTAATTTATCTGATCTTTTTCCCCACCATCATCCTAATTTGGAAAATATCACACCACATATGTAGGCAACGCGTCTAGATTCTAATACACTTTTGACGAGCACCAGCCTTCCAACCAAAGAGACACTTGGTGGCTCTATTTTGGTAAGACTTTGTTATGGGTGCCATTCACAAAATTGGTATAATTTACCAAGTAGTGTTTTCCTCTTCTTTCTAAATGCTTGGAAACTGTTATTTTCTTGTTCAAAAAAATGTTTTCGTTTTTTCTCTTTTTTGAGTACAGGTGAATGAGTGTATGATACAATTAACAAATATTACTCTAATATTACTCTGGAGATCACAATCTTAGCTGGATTTCTTAACACCTTCCTCCCATAAATTAGAAATGCCATTCTCGTTTATCTGTGCGAGCTCAAGTTTTCAGCATCACTCCCTTGTTATTTATTCCCTCTAAATGTATTTTCTATGCCATTCTCTTCTTCTGTATAACAGATCTGCAACAGCTCCATATTGACCTTATAACTGGTATGATTAACTGAACACATCGCTGTTATCCTCTCCTCTCTTTAGGTTGTTATCATAGCATTCAAGAGACTTGAATTCTTTCCCCTATATTCCTTCTTTCCAATCAATAACAATATCATAACTGACTAGAAGTATTTTTTTGTGAAGTGTGTTCTTCCTCATCTCTGTCTCTGTCTCTGTCTCTCTCTCTCTCTGTTTAGAATCCTTAAGAAACTAGAGATCTCTCGTTGACTGTTGGGTAACATTTGTAGAAAACCATATTCTTGTGTAGGTTCTCTCCTTTCTGGTATACGGCTTGTATATAGGAGTTTTTCCACAGTGATAAAATAGTTTACTTTATAAAAAAGAAGAAACACTCATGTTGACTACTCTAAAAAACAAGATAAGTACTGACTTGACTGTAATTAAAGTGGAAGGTGACTTGATATTTCTTGGTGCTAGACATGATTTCTGAGTGGAAGATATAGAAGAAAACTGCGGAGGAATGAACCGGAAATAGGGGCTGATTTGTACATTGAGCATTTTTTGATTGGAAGTAGTAAACCAGGCTTCTGTTTCTTAACTATCTTTCAGAAGAAAATAGAAGCACTTGAATCAGAGAGAGAAACCCCAGCCGTACATACACAAAGAATAAAAGAGGATGATAGTTAAGAGATGATGAAGAATGCAGAAACAGTTTTATGGAGAAAGACTGAAAAGAAAGTAATATGAACATTTCAGATTTTTCTTAGTGGATGTCTTTGTTGCTCTGTAGATGTGTTTGTCGGTTTCAACTTTCAACTAGTTCTTGATGTTTTCGTTTTCTTTGAGATGGACAATTTTTATCAGTAATGTTTTTTTTTTTGAAATCAGTAACTTAATTTTTATCAGTAATGTTCTTTCAAACATTTCAATGTTTATGCTTAATGAATTTAAAATTTCTGAGTTTGGAGTTGCAGATCATTTTAAAAAAAAAGGTTGCAGATCAAAGAATTGAAATTCAGGCTTTAGAGTTTAATCTAACATCTATCCTTTATATTTTGGGTTAATGATGTCGTTCAGTTATTTTACTGCTTGTAATTTCCCCATCAGATGGTGAATCTTTTAGACAGGCTTTATTGTGATAACCTTTTTTGGATAACCACTTCCGCTGTGGAATCGGGTTTCTTGAAGAGGCGGATACGATGTGGAAATCAGTTTTTCTTTCAGCAGCTGTTAATTGTCCCTAAATGATGTAATTTCTTTTGTTAGTGATATCTGGCTTGTGCTGTATCCATTGCACTTTATGTCCAAAAACTAAGTTGTTTTATTTGATTCTGCTAGTCTTTTCATCTAATTCAATAGCGTTTGAAATAAGGAAATTATAGCTTTTGGTATGAAGTCGACCGATCCCTGGAACCATATTTGTTATACGTATATGTGGATAGATAGATAGCAATTCTTCCTCTCGATGATGAGGGACGGATAGAGAATCTGCTATCATCGGAATATCCGCTTCACAATGTGATATCGAGGTTCAGATTATTTGGAAAATAGGTCGATCTTAGGGGAGAACATTCGAATGGTTGAATTGATGACTTTGTTTAGATCTCTTCGACTGGAACCTAAAGGATACTTTGATGCTCTAAATATCTTACAGACCTCAGACTTTGATTCTTTTTGATAGGTACATAATTTTCTCTTTCTCACTAACATAACCTTATATTAAATTTGCTTTTCAATCGTCAAGTTTTGAGCTGATAAAACTGTCAGACAGCCTCTTCCTTTCTTGCATTACTTTCTTCTTCTGTTGTTTTATAGATTTATATGTGAATTCTCTTTGAGATGTGTGCTCCTTTTGGAGCCTCTGGTAGTGTAAGAGGTGGCTTGTTTATAAGAGGATGAAGATTGTCTAGGCATAATATTCATCTGCTGCTTTAATGCTCCTGTCCCCGACTCCAATGAAAAATGTTCTATACTGCAGCAAGAAAATATATGTAGTTGGTTCCTTGCTTTAACAATTTTTTTATTTCTTTCTTGGAGCAACTTTTCTTTTAATGTGTAATGTTGACGGCAGAATGTTATATCTGCCACGGCAGATACCTTGAACTGTTTTTTTATTTAAAGCTTGCTACTTAGGGACCGCTTTATTGGCTCTAAAGAATTCATTAAGCTCTATTTTATTTGCCAGAGTAGGGGATGATGAAGATTGCTCTCTGCATCATTTGAATGTCAGTGGCTGCCACCAAATTGGGGATGCCCTGAATTCAGTTGCTTGGATGTGAGTGTTCTCCAGGTATGTCCACTTATACTTGCTCTTCTACAGTCTGATAAACATTGCATTGATGCAATGCCTG
Source organism: Solanum gracilifrons (assembly GCA_029582605.1). Lineage (NCBI taxonomy): Eukaryota > Viridiplantae > Streptophyta > Magnoliopsida > Solanales > Solanaceae > Solanum > Solanum gracilifrons. The sequence goes on from JAJOOH010035168.1 coordinate 4,228, forward strand.
TGCACGTAAGCTAAACATATCTAAGTTCATTAGGCAATTACATAAATTGATTTAACGTGATTGGGTAACAACTTTAGTTTCATTACAACTATAGTACTTAATTGATATAAGCTTAAATTGGTTGATTCCTTACGAATACCAACAGTTGATAAGTGGATCAGGAATCTTTATATAACACAATTGCTTCCTTTTAAAAGAATTGTGTTTTAATCTTCATTCAGCACTGAACACTACCTATATTTCGATAGGATTTGGGGGATATGGCCTTGGTGGAACTAGGTGAAGGTATGTCCCTTGATGATGGATACTGTGATGTTGCTCTGTCGTCAAATAACAAATTTGTTTAAGTTATTATGTGAACAAGTGTACCTTGTCGGAAACTTGTCACCCGGTCTATTTCCCTGATGTTAATGCTACTGGAATAGCCATGGTGATAGCGAACTGCACAATTATAAACAAGGTTCTTGTAGAGCAGTGGAAAGTGAGTCCAAGGACCAAAAGGAGAGAAGGATCCATCATCACTCTTCTCCTCTCTCTGTATAGAACTGTACAAAGTACAAACTATTGGGTTGGATACCCCGTTTAAGATGAAAATTTCCCCGCCATAGAACAGTCCTAGTGTTGTGTAGGTTCATACAATTTGACCCCCACCCATGAATATGATGAATGTCACCAACATGGATTGTGGTGCAGTGGTGGTGGGACTGCTTCACCCTTAACCACAGGTCTTGTGTTCGAGTTTGTTGCGAGCCCCACCCCGAATGGGCTCTGTAGTGCGCGATCCGGATTTAGTCAGAGCTCCATTGCGGGCACCGAATACCGTGTGGAAAACCCAAAAGAAACCCCAAAAAATGATGATGAATGTCTGGACGTAATCGTAGCTAAGCAATAGTGGTGTCATTAGAAGCACGCTTAGGCATGGGAAGGTAGCCCCATGCATTTTTATATTTCTATTACCTCATCAATACGTACCACTTCCTCTCTCTTTTCAAATTTGAAATAAAATAAAATAGATGATATGAGAATTTCCCTTTGAAAAAATGAAAACTTTACTAGAGTTTAAATAAAACAGAAACATGACTATATATATAAACGAGAAGATAAAGGTTCAAAATTTTCTCTAGGAGTGAAACATAAGTGGTGTATATATATATGCATAATCATAATATATCAACTCACCTTAAATTTTTCAAACTAAACTCTAAATGATTATTAACATTATAAATAAATAAGAGAAGTAAAAATAGTAGTCCTTTACTTCCACCATATATTTTTTCAAGCCTTTTCCCCGCTCACACCAATTTAAGATTATACGAATTCAGAATTTAAACTCGATATATTAAGCATGACAATTCACCTATTTCCCATCAACGTAAAAGTTTGAAACACCACAGTACCGGCAGCTGGGAATTCATCAATGGTGCAACTCCGCCGTTTCATCCCTAGTGGCTCGACGGCTTTAACAATTCTGGTACAAATCTCACTGCTGCTGCTCGAACATGTAGTGGACACTGACATTGTCCCCGGTCGGAAAACCTGAACCACCTTCTTCAAAATCCTACCAATTTCGTCCTCATCATAAATTGATCCCACACACTCAAAACTGGTGTAACTAAAGCCGTCTTCCGGCGTCACATGAATGGTAGAGTAACGATCTCCGTCAATCCCATTCATGGAGTATCCACAAGGATCAAAAGCAAATTCACAAATCAAAGCACTCGGAATGATTTCTCCGATTCCAGTTACCTCCGTCATCTGTTTTCCGGTTGTATCCGGATTTTTAAAAAACTTCCGGGCAAGTACCCGGTCGAGATCCGTCATACAAATTTCCACTGTATACCGATCGTTGGGAATTGGAATTGGGTAAAACTTATCACAAGCACAGAAAACATGCCATGAATGTGAAGTGAATTTCGAAGGCATAACAGAGGCTTTTCTGTAGCAAAGATGATTAGGTAATTGATCCTGCAAATAAGAGATTTCTTCTTTGAAACTTGTGTGTGGGTACGGTTGTGCTTTCGGGAAAATGTAATTTCCTCGAGTGTACCTGCATTCTGTTATTATAAGTCCCATTTGGCACGCGAAATGGATGAACGGACGGATCGATTTCAACAACTGGGTGGTTCCACAAGTTTTGATGATTATTTTGGTAGGATATACAAAGAGGCTTGATTCTGATAGTACATAAGAATCAAAATATTGATTCGAAACAGCTGACACTACTGTGCACTGCACAGCATGTAGTACTTGCTCCAAGGAATCAAAATCTAGTTGCCGGAAACCTCCCATTTCGATCATAGGATCGTCGCCAGAGAAGTGTAGCTCTAGTCTCTTCTCAAATCCTTCAAATCCAGAAGCAGCCATTGATGGAATTAAACTTCCAACCAACTAAAATTAATCCAAATGATTTTGGCTAGAAAACAGGGGATTGGTAGTGATTTTTTTTTGTAGAAATGCTGCTATACTTTTTATTTTTTTTGAGTAGGAAGTGAAGATGACAAAAACTGGAACAGGGAAGTAAGTATATATAGGTGAAGAAGATTGTGTGTGGGGGTGGGGGAGATTGAGATGGGGGCATGCACCACGATCAGACTGCTCCATCTTTAATTAGAGGTTTCGAGTTTGAGCCTTTGGTATGGAAAAAATCCTACTAGAAGATTCACTCCCATAATGGGCTCAACCGTGTACGATTTAAATTTAGTCAAAGCTTCAATGTGGACTCTGAATACGGAGTGAAAAAGAACAAGGAGAGATGGAGGGCATGGTGATGAGGCAACCAAGAATAATGATCTTAAGCCAAAAAAATGAATACAAGATGATGGTTATTTTTTGCGTGAGCGATCTTTTTTCAGACAACATGAATCCATATTTTTCTTGTTCCTCTCTCATATCTTGCGTTCAATTTTTTTTCTTTTTGAAAGTACCTCATCTGTTGCCATGCAGTTCGCGTCGCAATTAAAAAATAAATAAATTTATTTCTTAGTGCTAAAACTTGAAATATTTGATTAAAGCGAAGAAATTTACTCATCCAGCAATAACCCTAAGTAACATTTTAATTCAATTTTATTACTTAGATACATTTCCATCTCTCAACTTTTCCTTTCCCGACAAACTATTTGGTAATAAGGTTTTGATTAGATATTAGAAAAGATTTTGATTTTGATTGCTTTCTTTAAAAATAAACAAATACTTCATCTGGCGATGTGATATGCAGTGGAATTTCACTAGATATGTTATTGTATTAGTCGATGTGGAACAATTGGAATTTTTTTACATTCTGTGAATTTGGACACAAAAGCTTTAAGTTTCTTGAAATAGATTCTATATATTTGAAAATCACATAAAAGTAATATATCACAACAATTAACAACTTAAATATATCTAAGTAAAGGCATATGTAAAAAAAATCCGGTTTAAAAGGTTTTAGTTGCCTCTCGAAATTCCAATCGTACTACATAAATTGAGACAAAGAGAGTAATATTTTACTAAATATTATTATTTCATTCATCTCAACTTAGTTTTTGGCAATATTTTCTTTATAATTCATTCTAAAAATAACGTTGATAACTTTCTAAATTTAAAAAGTAAAAACAAACTTTTCATATAATCCTTTACGAGAAGCTTATATAGGTAAAAAAATATTAAACAACAAATTTTAAAAATCATATACTCGAAAAGTAGAAAGATCAATAACGATGGATCAACGTTCCACCTATAATTCAAACAATTTATATTAGAATAGGTTCATATACTATGTCACAATATTATAAATATAATCTTTCGTAGTACAATAGAAAGACAATTGTTCACAAGTCAAAATACCGCAACTGTTGTACTTCACCCGTGCATTAAAATGAAAATGACTAGTATAACATTATTAACTATTCTTTAAAGATAAATAATTTTTTTTAAAACGTACATGATGATATATATCTTCAAAAAGTAAAATTAGAGGGGATTTGGTTATATCTAACATATGGCAGTATAATAAATAAATATATTTGGATATGGTTGACAATTATAGAGAGACCAAGGTACACTCGTAAATCACGTGGTGTCTTAGAAGAAGAGGGACACAATTATAAACAAAAGTGCTTGAATACATGACAACAATTATTGGATATATTAAGCTATGCCAAGGCATGCAAAGTGTTCTCAGGTGGACACACGCAATTAGCTTGGGTTCGGAGAATTCAGTAGCTTATCTTTAGATGTAATATTTGTATTAGAAAATTAAATAAATATATATGTATATTAACTTGTGAAGCCCCTAATAAAATTAATTGACGGCTCAATGATAAGAAAGGAGTAGTGTAAATGTTTTCGACACTAATGTTCTGGATTCGAAACTATTTTCTCTTCTATTCTAAAATGGGTAAAGGGTCAAATATGCCCCTAAATTATTCGAAAAGGTCTAGATATACCCTCCGTTTAAAGTTTGGCTCACTCGTGCCTTCGCCGTCCAACTTTTTGTCTAGATATGCCCTTGTGGGCGTTAGTTAGCCTGCTGGACATATCCAGCTCATTTTCCATTTCTTTAAATGTCACATGGAATTGCCATTTCATTTTGACTTTACCACATGACATTTATATGAAAATGGAAAGGAATCAATTATGCCCCTAAAAAACTCGAACCCATAAACACCTAATCCGACCCATAAAACAACCCCCTTTTAAATAAACTACCCGACCCGTTTTCAACAATTTTGTTTAAATTTTTATTTTTTTCGGTAAATTTCGAAAATGAGTAATTGATTAATAAAAAATAGGAAAAATATGAAAACAAATATAAAATTAATGCCAAAAATTCAAAAATAAATATTGTAACCTTAAATTCAACAATTTTTTTAAATTTTTTTTTTTCGGTAAATCCCGAAAATGTGTAATTGATTAATGAAAAAAATATAAAAATAAAACCAAAAAATCACAAATAAATATAGTAACCTTAAATTCAAAAATTTCAAATTTTTTTTTTAATTTTTATTTTTTTCTGCAAATCCCGAAAATGAGTAATTTATTAATAAAAAATAGAAAAAATATGAAAAAAAAAAATGAAATTTACGCCAAAAATTCACAAATAAATAGAGTAATCTTAAATTCAACAATTTTTTTTTGGTAAATCCCAAAAATGAGAAATTGATTAATAAAAAATAGGAAAAATATGAAAAAAAATATAAAATTAAAAAAATAAATTGTTTATTAATCAATTACTCATTTTCGGGATTTACCGAAAAAAAAATTTGTTGAAATTGTTGAATTTAAGGTTACAATATTTATTTGTGAATTTTTGGCGTTAATTTTATATTTTTTTCATATTTTTTATTAATAAATTACTCATTTTCGGGATTTGGTGAAAAAAATAAAAATTAAAAAAAATTGTTGAAATTTTTGAATTTAAGGTTACTATATTTATTTGTGTTTTTTTGCGTTAATTTTATATTTTTTTCATATTTTTTATTAATCAATTACTCATTTTCGGGATTTACCGGAAAAAAATTGTTGAATTTAAGGTTACAATATTTATTTGTGAATTTTTTACGTTAATTTTATATTTTTGTCATATTTTTTCTAATTTTTATTATTCAATTACTCATTTTCGAGAATTACCGAAAAAAATAAAAATTCAAACAAAATTATTGAAAACGGGTCGGGTAGTTTATTTTAAAGGGGGTTGATTTATGGGTCGGATTAGGTCTTTATGGGTTCGAAATTTTTAGGGGCATAATTGATCCCCTTCCATCTTCATATTAATGTCATGTGGTAAAGTCAAAATGACATGACAATTTCATGTGACATTTAAAGAAATGGAAAATGAGCTGGATATGTCCAGCAGGCAAACTAACGCCCAGAAGGGCATATTTAGACGAAAAGTTGGACGGCGAGGGCATGAGTGAGCCAAACTTTAAACGGAGGGTATATCTAAACCTTTTCGAATAGTTTAGGGGCATATTTGACCCTTTACCCTTCTAAAATTTAGAACCTCCAATCCAGGCTCTGCCTCTAGTTACTCCTTATCTTTTTTTGTAGTACTATCATTTACAATTTGTCTTTTCTTGAAAAAACATAATTAAAAAAATTGTTCTTTACCAATTCAATTTTTTTATATAATCAAATCATTTAAAAAATAACTATAAATAGTTATTGTATTACTAGAGTAATTTGCTATTTGCTTGTATTTTGTGATTTATAACTTACATCTTATCCTATATTAATTTACACCCTAATCTCTTTCCTTCATTATAAAACCATAAAAATATGCGTTTTCTAACAATATACAAATTAAAGGGCATGGTGGGTGGCATATACCCATATAATAGTGACCACATCCAGCCACTATGTTGTGCATGCGCACCAACAAACCTCCCTTACAAGTCTCATACATCTACACGTATTACCCATCACCCACAACACACTATAATATATACTTATCTTCCACCAAAAAGTAAAGTATTAATTAAAGAAAGAAACTCCTCTATATATATCTCCTCCAGAAAATTAGAAACCTTTTTTTTCTATTTAATTAGTTTTATAATTATACTAAATTTAATTAAAGACAGTGTAGGTTTTTTTTAAAATTTAAATGGAGATGTCTGGATGTCTTTGTGCAGAGATGTGAGAGGTTGGTCATTGATGATTTTAGGAGAACTAGAGATAGATCAAACTTGGGAGAGGTTATTAGATATGCAGTTTCAGCTTATCAAGGACATGATTTTAGATAGAATATTGTAGAGAATAGATTATAGTAGAATGTTGTAAATAGAATGTGTTATGTCTTGTTATTAGTCCATGTTGATTATATTGCTTCGGTAGTTTCTTGTCTGTCGATTTATGTTATGTGTTGTTGCTTGTAATTTGGCTATCATTACCTCCATTGCTTTTTTCTTTTGGACTTCTTTTAATAAAAAAATTTTAAGCCAATAATTTATCGAAAACAATCTCTGTACGTTATTGTTATTCTAGTAGATAGGTTCTTTTTAGGTACATATGTACCTGAGTGGAAAAAATAAATCCGACACGGATTGTGCATTGTACCACGTAAACGAGACATCATCTTGACTCTAGTATATGTGTGTCGACACACTACATAGCCCACCAATGGCCATATATAGGGAACCTTTAATACTACAAAGTAATTTTATAACGGTAATTTTAAATACTCGTCCAATAATAGTTTTCATTATACTATTTTGAGATGTCTAACAATTTAATATAAATACATTATTTGAGTAAAAGTTATTAAGTTCGATCAAATTCATACATGGACTTCTAGCTTAAATGGATAAGGGGACAATTACATGAGTTTTGGAGATCGAGAGTTACTTTAGCTACCGTATGTAATGAATTCCCCCGTCCAACAATATTTGTCTATTATTGACTTTGCACATTATTTAAGAAATTATAACTAGAAAGGTAATTTTACTATATCACCCTTTGAATATAATAAATACAATGTTTTAAAAAATGTAATAGGGAAATGACTATAACTGGTGATAAGGATAAATTATGAATTATGTGTAAAATTAACCATTGATTTTATAAAGTAAACAAATATTATAGTGGACAACTGTTGTTGAACGGTCGGACGGAGGGAGTAATTGCTGCATGCGCAAATTTTCCCACATTTATGTATAACAAATATTCATATTTGACATAAGATTATATTTTTAAAAAATAACAATTGGGTCATTTTTTATATTTAAGCACTATATTCAAATATTGAAGGAGCAAGCATCAGCATTTTATGAGTACTACTGTTCCATGCGCGCATATTTTGTGGAGTGGTGCCCACACTCTTTCGATTGGCATGTGCAAATAAGATTAATTTATTTTCTTAATTAAATTAACTAATCTAATTAAAATTCAAAATGAAAACTACGTAAACATGATTAAGTGATAATTATGTTTATGAAAAACTAAGTCTCATATTTATTGATTTAGAGTACGTTTGATTTGATTGAATTTAAGTGGTAAAAGAATACTTTTTAAGTGTTTGAGCTACCTAAATATATTATTTGTTGGAATAAAACTATTTGACATGAAAATAATCCCGTTGATGTATTTGGTAAAAAAATATTAAGTGTTAAAATGACTCAAATAAATTTAATACTAAAAATGAGCATGTTATTGCCATATTTTAAAATTTAAATCAACTCAAACACGAATTAATTTGTGCACGTTTCAATTTAGAATTGATTGTATTAGATTATTTTTGTTAAACATGAATTATTTATTGAAAGAACATATAATTAATAATATTTTGATTAAAGTTAAAATATTCCTCCATATATAGTTTAATTTCCATTTCCGCTCTCATTTAGTATGATAATTTTGAAGTATATTGTGTGAAACTAAATAGTAGTGTAATCTATGCCTAGTTAGTTTATTTTGATAACACAAAATTTAAAAGTTTAAATCTCGAGAATTTAATTATGTCACGTAAATTGAAACGAGAGGAAAGTGTAATTGAATTGACATGCATTCACAGTGGTGTAGCTACATGGTTGTCAGGATGTCCCATGCACACCCTTCGTCGGAAAAGATATCATATATACAAGTAAAATGATATACGAAATGATTAAATAACATCTATTGGACAACCTTAACATAACAATTTGTTGTAGCTTCGTAATTTCATATGCTTGGAATGAAGCCGTGATCGTGTATTTGAATCTCAATTGCTATGCATATTGTCACGCTAGACACTATTGGGAACCAGATGCAAAATTTTAGGAGTTTGAATTACACACTTGACACATCATTAAAGTTAGACTCTATCCCCATAACTTTTCTATATAACGATATATTGATATGATTGTTAGAAACGTGGTAGATTTATCGAAGCAGGCAAAGACATGTTTTGACCTTTCAAGTAGTATTGATATTATATTGTCCTTAATTTACAAGTACAATCTTATTTCTTCATTGCCCCCATAGACATGCAAACAACATCATATTCTTTGGGTCGTTTGGTGGTATTAAAGAAAATAGTATACTCCATATATTTAATTGTAATATTATGTAATTCCTTATTTGATAGTATTATCAGGCTATTTATATATTTTGTTTGTCTTTAGAAAACAATATCTTTACTTTTATGAGGTAATGATAAAATCTGTGTACGAGACGTATTCAAGATTTTGAGATGATAGGTGCACTATAAAAGATTGATCTAAGATATAAATTTGATCGGTTTGACATTTAGGATTTTACTACTGAAAACGTTAAAATTTTAATATTATAGGTCTTTTATATATACATATATATAAGTGCTACTAATTACCACTTAGAGAAGTGTTATCTAATTTTAGAAAGAAAAATAAACAAGATACATATAAAATTCAAATTTCTAACTTCACATAGAGAAGTGCACCTAGTTATAATTATCGCATTATTTGATACTCCAAGTGTGGGCTCACATATCTATATTTCAATATTTTAAAAAAATTATAACACTACTATATATGATCTCAGGAGAGGAGCATGGGTTCACGTGAACTCGTGGGGGGGGGGGCC
>JAJOOH010035169.1:0-10394 GCA_029582605.1 Solanum gracilifrons
TTTATTTCATCAATTCCTATTTCGAGTAGATTATCTTGGCTATTTTCTCCTAATTCGCCTTCTAATTGCAATTTTTCTTTAAATTTCATTATCTCGTTTGCTAATTTTGTTCTTTGTTCTTTTTCTTTTTGTTTAAGTTCATACATTTCTTTTAATATTGCCAAAACATGTTTCCATGAGAAAATGATGGTTGAAGATGTGTTCCTTAGTTTGATGATAATGCTTCATAATGAGAAAAATAAATTGGATTATAATTGGTGTAATTCATGATAAATTTGAATCATCAAGAGTGTTATCATATTGATGAGATAGGTTGAATTGTTATCTAAAAAGTTCTCCACATGAATGTATAGTTCTTGTGGGATGTGTTGGTTGTCCATCTTACATACTGAATTATAACTTTTTTCTACCATCATCTTCTTGCTTGTGCTCCTCCTTCGTGGACCTTTGAATGACTTGTCAATTCTGTTGTAAATTCTATCTAGAATTCAATCGTCGAATTTTATATCAGATGCATGTGTTTTGAGAATGCACGACTCTGTAAATTTGTGCATAATCGAATTTGTTTGTTTAGTAGCCTTTCAATAGGTTTTTTTCGCAACTCGATTTGGCCTATTAATGTTAGGATATTTCTTATTCTTTGAAGTGAAGAAAGACTATTTTTTTTCTCCAATCATTGCATAGTTTTTTGAAAACTCTTTAATACTATGCTCTTAAAGATTAACTTTTTGTCAAGATAAACGTTCGGTCATTATTTTATTCTTAAAATTATCAACCATAAAGTTTTTAATATATGAAAATAAATGATAAAAGACAACAAAGTTATAATATCCACATAATAAATTCTTTTTTCGTTTGTGATTATATTGTAATTCAGATTTACTACTAAAAATTTTTTATTGTTAATTTATTTTTGTTTATTCTTGCATTTTAGGGTTTAAAACATACATTTCTCACTTTACAAATAAGAGAACTAATGAGTGATATTATTAAAAAAAATAGTAGATCACACGACGAAACTAGCTTTAAAGTACTTTTTTTATTCTTTCATGGTGAGATACATGATAATATGTCATCACTAGATATAAAATTTATAATATTTTATTATTATCTATATTATTGTATTTTATATATATAAATATAAAATATTAGATAAATAAAATTAAAATTAGATAGATCAATGAAAGAAGAATTGTAAATTAAAGAACAAAATGTGATGTATCTAATATACGTATTGGTTAAATATATATATATATATATATATATATATATGTGTCCTTGTATAATTAATTTCTTTAATGTATTTAGTTGAAATGATCCTTTCCGTCGTTACTTAAAAAGTACATTTAAAATTGGGTGTTCTGAATAATTTTGGGATTTCTTAAATTTTTTGTCGACTGGTCAATGGCCTTCGCTATAGGAAAGCTTGCTATAGCGAAGACCTGCGAAACCAAATGTCTTTTTATTTTGTTATATGGCTATTGAGGATTTTACTGGCACTTCTTCTAAGAATGTACTTAGGATTATTTTGAGAGAGTGTGGCTCAAGAGAGAAGGGAAAGAAGAATACTCCTTGCAAGTCTACCCAAGGTCTTACTCCAGATTCTTCACCAAGTCATCGAGCTACCTAACAGAAGCGAAGCCACATGGGCATTGGGGAAGCCATTTATTTTTGAGGTGGATTATGATTTACTCATCTTTTAGACTTGGTTAGTGACATGTTCTACCTTGCAGGATTTAGAGGGATAACATAATTAGACCTACAAGCATGAAAATTTATGTAATGTCTCGAGCTATGTTGTATCAATTTATTAGACTAGTTTTGTATCAGGATCAAGAAGTTGTGATTTCTTGAAGTTTTGGAGCTTTGGAGACTCTTAACTTGATATATGTGACTTTAGTATATATCTGAAGCTACAAGTCTCAGAGTGGACATTTGTCAGTTCCATCAGTTTTAGAATGTGGAATTTGGTCTGGGAGTGTTGTCATTTTCAATTTCAAAGTCTTTATGTGGATTTGAGCGCTTGAGTAGGAAGTTTAACTGATTTTTGGCCAAGAGTTGACTTTAGCAACAATCAGAGTTTGGATGGTCAGATTGAATTTCTGTCACGACCCAAAAATAGACGTGATAGCACTTGTCTTTTCCCACCGAGACAAGTCAGCGTCAACCCAATTAAAAGGAAGGAAATGCGGAAAATAGTTAAGCAAGAGCAAGACAAAGGCGAAAAACTTATTCATTCTAAATAATATCCCAAAACCTGGTTGTTACGTGTATAAGCCACTAAAGTAAGTACAGAATTTGAAAGATAAATACAAGTCTTAGTCTTTGCTTATCAAGTAGAATAAAGCTTAAAGAAAAGAAAAAGAGGGCCAGCTAGGATGACAAACAACTACCTCTTAAATCCTTCAACGAGCCTCGACTATACCAAGTTTGTCACGATCCAAGGGTACCCCTAGACGTAACATGGCACATGAGACCTCGAAAGGAACCATGTACGCCACTTAGCATATCATAACATAAAACATTAGAACAATAAGAGTAAAAATGCATTTAAGTCCAAAAGTTTCATAAAAGCAAGCGGAAGTCTACCTTGTCTTATTTTGCCATCTATTACAATTCATGAGTCAAAATAGGGTCACAACCCCAACAACATAATCCGAGCTTGAAACAAAGAAACTCAAATGAAATGTCCCGTCCTCGAATCATGAGGACTCACCACAAGCAAGGAGAATAGTCAATCCGAGCTTGAAACAAAGGATAACCGCCATAAGAACCGGAACCTACACTCTGGAGAAAATGTAGAAAATATGGGTTGGTATAAAAATTGCACCAAGTATGATAGTCATGCACAAAATCATGAAAACATGCAAAAAGGGGACATTTTAGTTGAATGCATGCAATTTGTAGTTAAAACCTCATTTAGAAGACAATGGAAGAGCATAAGTCATAAGCATGTTCATTACATAAATACTTACATTATAAGAGAACCATACCATTTGTACCCTCAAAGCATACTTGTCCAATGCATGAATAAGATCCCATAATCCTACTCAAGCTAAGTAAAGCTTATTGAGTAACCATCATTCATAATTCATGTTCTTGTTCATATTCTTGCCATGGTGGGAATAAGCAATAGGTGAGAATGAACTTTCAACCTTAGAATCATTGTGAGAAAACCTTTCACATCATGTTCATTATGTCTTTATGAGAATGACATTTCAATCAACACAATAATTAGATTATAATCATGTTCATAAAGCATATACAATGAATCCACAATCATGCATAGCTCTTGGGTCAAGGATCACATTCCATCCAATACATCTAGATTTACAACATTAGATATGGATAATAACATGATTCAATTAACTAAATTACTACAAGCACAATTATATAGTATTCTTCCTTCATCAATTCACCCACATCACAAGTCATAAATTGAGGATATGGGGAATTCATGGATTCTTGGGAGATTTCATCATAAAATCAGAACAAAACAACAATTCAATCATAATATAAAGTAATTAAATTATTAAAATCGTTTTTAGGAAGAATCCATGACTTGGAGTCAAAACCCTAGCTTTTAGGGAATTTCTACTTTGAAATCAAGAGTTTGAGGGGCCCCATGCATGAAAACTATCCATGGATCAAGACTACCATACCTTAGGTGAAGAATTACCACGAATTTGAGAAGAAAAGATGGATCCTTCAACCCTAGCTTCACCCTTCTTCTTTTTCTTTGGAGTTCTAGAGAGAATATTTTGGAGAGGGTTTTGGTTTTGATTTGGGAAGTTGGTAGTTATGATTTAGAAGACTTAGTTTAGGGACTTAAGCCTTATATAGTTAGTTTAATTAAGTGTAAAATGACGTAACTTAACATTAACTTAAAAAGGAAAACCCAAAAATACCCCACCCTCAAAACAGTTTCCAGGTGTGACCCACGACCCCCTCACCTACGGACCGTGGATGGACCCACGGCCCGTTCTGGTGAAGCGTGGGTCGGGGTTCTAGGGGTGGTTTTGGCTGGCTTGACCCACGACTCCCATCTACGGGGCGTGGGCTAACCTACGAGGCATGGGTGACCTTTGTAGGTCACTGCCAAGCAGCCTCCTTGAGACTTTTCTTCAAGGACCTAGGGTTGGTCTAAAACATGAATTTTAAGGTATGGGGAGGTACGTTTAAGGTTCTAACCTTAATGTCAAGCTGTAGCTAAGCCTACTAATTTTTAGAGTGTTACAAGGAGGAAGAAGAAAATCACACGGGTTTGGGCTCGACACCTACACAAGTGTAGAAGTAAGTGGTGAGTACCAACAACACGGTATCCAGCAAGCAACGCACTATATAAAGCAGCTAGCTAGAAACTGTATACCCCTTACACTCCAACTGAACCTCCTCAAACTACAACTTGGCACAAAAATTAGCCCAACCTAGCAATTCTACAATACACGGTTCACACGGCCTAATATTCACAGTTTAACCTTCACAATTCAACAATCAAACAATTCAAATACGTCAATCTTAATAACAAGTAGTTTAGTCACACACAACAAGTACATCAATCTCAAGTATCAAACAAGTCACGCATAAGCATCAAATGCATCAAGTAATAATAATCAATCTCTTGCCGGAACCATTTCCCATCGGCACAATATCACTAGCCGAAACTATTTCTCATCGGCTTTATATCAAATCACTAGTCGGAACCGTTTCCCATCATCTTTACATAACTAGCCAGAACCATTTCCCATCGGTCTTACATCACTAGCTGGAACCATTTCCCATCGGTTTTACATCACTAGCCGGAACCATTTCTCATCGGCTTTATAAACACTTGCCGAAAATGACCCCGACATCACAACACTCGCCGGAAAATCCCTCGACATCATAACACTCGCCAGCAAAGACCTTGACATCATAAATCATCACATGTCTCATCATAGTGCTCACAATCAATACACACAAACAATATCACACAACACGAAAGAGACAACATATCATACAATTCAAGTTCACAATCATGCTTTCAAGCGTTTCATCAATCAATCAACAAGGGTCACAATAAGGTAATTCACATCATCATGTTCATCACATAGCCCTTTTCATTTCAACCCCTTTTTATTCATTTAGATGTATCAAGTGGACAATTTAAACCCTTCACCTCATCCCCATTACTCTCAACACACAATCAACGAAGGAAGTACATAAATTCTACTAGAATACAAGGTTTAGGAAGTCACTTGCCTTAAATCAATCAACAATATCACTCCAAGAGTTGAGTCTGCCCCTTCTGAATCACTTCCAAAGCCACACAATCTATAATAATCAAGTATTTACAATCACTCATCGGAAACAACAATTTCCACATCAATTATATAGAGAAAATCGGTCAATCACGGGAGGGGAAAAAATGATAATTTCCATATAAAACAAAAATGACCGATCAGATCATTACATTTTTGGAATGTGAGAACTCTTGGAAAGCGATTTCAAAGGGTTTTTTCAAGAACTAACTTTTGGGTAAGTGATTTTAAGTTTAACTTCAATACTCTATTGCCCATTTATTATCTCATGATTTTATCATCTAATCATTGATTTTGAATTCAAATTTTGTGGGTTTTCTCAAGAACTTGGATTTTTAGAAAAATGGTAATTTAATCTTGATTTCAGTTCGTTTTTTGATTTGATTTTCACTGATGAGTTTCAAAATCTTTGGGTATGATGATTTTATATAAAAATTTCAGATTTACCCTCAACCCTCGAGAAAGACTTTTTGGGTTGATTTGGAGTTGATTTTCAAAATAAACATTATGAATATTGTTGTTCATGATTTCTAATGGAGATTCCATATTTGATTAGATTTTGTGGATGCAGAGACTCATCGTAAAGGGAAGGCTCAAGTGCCGAGTTGATTGTTTTCTTATAGGTGTCTCTTTTTTTACTACATTTTTGTGGTTATGTATCCATACATATACTCCTGCATTTTTGTTTATATTGGTATTTGTACACTCCTTTATTTTTTGCATTTTCCCTTAGTTGTATTTGTTGCGCGAATGAACATGTGTTAACGAATAAAGTTGACACTGATTGTATTTATTGTGTGAACAAATAAAGTGAATACAGACGTTTGATAATGACATATTTTTCATAAATGGTAATTAAGCAAAGTGTAGTTACAAGTGGTAATTAAGCAACAAACATTTATGAAGTTTATCTTTATTTATACATGTTTTATATTTTTTTCGTGTTTCGATTTGATTTTAAAAAAGACATGTGAAATTTGAAATTTTCAAAAAGATAATGCTATGAAAGCATTAATTTTCGAGGCTAATACTCATGCTAGCGATCCTGTTGGAGGATGTCATAGAATCATCCTTAATCCGCATCGGCAAATTAATCTTTCTCAATTTGAATTTTTTTCGGATCCAAGACGTGAATGTACAAAAACATCAAAATAATATCAATACAAAGACTTGTTTCATTCAAAAATTAATAGTAGTATGCTAAGTTTTGATCCATCACCGCTCCGTGACATTCATGGATTCAACAAATCCGATATTGAAGAAGTATCAAACTGTTAAATAGCACGGAGACATACTTAACGGATTTCAATAATGATGAAATTTTTTAAACTAAATTAGCTATGTCAAGTTCATAAGACAAACATGAAAATTTAAAGCCAGAAAATTGTCATGATTATAAAGGCAAAGGACTAGCAACAAAATTAAGGTGTGCTAATTAATTTTGTCTTGTTTGTACAAATTCTTTTTACTGTAAATTTTGAAACGCATTTAAGAAGTAACTCTTTTTTTTTAGTTTGTCTCAAAAAAATAATGTCACATTTCTATAATTACAAATAATTTAACATTAAAATTCCTTTTTATATTTATTAAAGTATTTATTGTCGCACAAATATCTAAAATTTATTTTAGATCACAATTTCAAAATTCTCCTTCTTATTTTGTTTTACTGAAATTGTTAACCAAAAATAATAAATTATAATAAATAACATACAAAGAACTTCATTTGTCAAAAACATACATTTCTCTCCCTTTACGAATAAGAAACTAATAAATAAGTAATACTAAGAGAAAAGACATAAAGTGACACCTGAAGTTGTTCCGAATTTTCAAAAAGACACCTAAAGTATGTTGTCACGACCCAAAAATGGGTGTGATGGCACTCGTCTTATCTCACCAAGACCAGTCAGCCTAAAACTCAACAATTACAATATAATGCGGAAAAATTCATAATCAACTAAAACAATACCCCCAAAATCTGGTTGTCACGTGTACAAGCCTCTAAAGTATTCCAATTGATTCAAAATAAATATAAGTCTCAAATGACCTTGTTTCTAGAATAGAACAAGATCATAATTAAGAAGAAAGAAGGTCCGCTGAAATGAAAAGCAGCTACCTCACAAACCTCCATGAGTAGCCTCGGACAAGGAGAAGAGAAAATATCACAAAGGTTCGGGCTAGTAACCTACAAAAAAATGTAGTAGCAAGGGGTGAGTACCAAACCACATGGTACTCATCAAGTAAACCTCTAAACACGAGCTAAGGGGATAGAATACGAGTACTCCTTACACCCCAACCAAACCTTCACAACTACAATCTGTATAAAACCAACACAACCTAACAGTTCACAATTTACAAGCACATATCTCAACCACAACATTCTAACAATCATATATTCTCAACAACAAGCTCAATGTTCATCAATTACCACCTGCACAACTACAACCTGCTTAAAACCAGCCCAACATAATAGTTCACAGTTTGCAAAGCACATAACTCAATACAACACTCTAACAATTTCATATCCTCAACAACAACAACAGTTTCATATCCTCAACAACAACACTCTAACAATTGCATATCTTCAATAACACGCTCAATATTCATCAGTCACAAGTTCCACGGAAAGGCACTCATAAGATCAGCAACACACAAGATCAAGTTCACCAATAATAAAGAAGTGCAATGCAATGAAATGCAATGTCAAGTATAGTGATGCATGTCTGACCTAATGATACACACCCGCTGTCTCTCAGTACGGGACCCATGGGGGACATATCTGTCCATGCATCCATCGCAGCGCACGATACGACCCTCGATAATAGGAACCATCGCGGCGCGCGATACGTTCCTCGAAATATAGTATCCGTCGCGGCGCGCGACACGTCCCTTGAAATATAGTATCCATCGCGGCGCGCGAGACGACCCTCGAAATGGTACATCCTCTTTAATTTCTTATTCTTTCTAAATCAACATAACACTTGTCACAACCATGTCTCAGAACAATGCAAATGACATGTTCACACAAATAATGAAGAGATGATCATTTTCATAACATTGCACAATTCACAACAGCACAATCATGATACAACATCAACAATGATTCAACAAACCTTTCAAACCATTCTCAACACATCACAAACTATTAATCACATTGTCTTTTATTACCCCTTATTCATCATTAGAATTAATCAATGTGGACAAGTCAAACCATCACCAAGTTTCATTACCCCCAAACACATATTACAAGGAAATACACGAATTCCATACACTTAACAAGGGTTTAGAAATTCACTTGCCTTAAATAATCGAATAATCACTCCGAGACTTGAGTCTTTCCTTTTCGTTGAGCTTCCAAATCAATGCAATCTATTCAAGTACATATTCACAATAAGATTTCGAAACTAACAACGTCCATATTACTATAGGTTTAGCCTAGACCCAAAAGATCACCCAGATCTATAATCAAGTTCCTAAGTTTCAAAGCTTAGGGTTAAGTTCCAATTATTTTCCATTATCATAATTCGAATAATATTCATATAATATAACATACCTAATATTTAATTGCATATCTCAATATTATTAACACTTTGAATTTTTATACAGTAATCACAAGAAGAACTCAAGTTCACGGTGAAGTTACCAAACCAGTAACTTGCACTCGAGAAAGTAAATTGATTAAATACTCCATCCCATCCTTCTAATTATTGAACTATAATCTGCTAATCATTACCCATAAATTAATAATAAAATGCATGTCCTCACAATAATCCACCACAAGAAAACGCTTTCCAGTGCCATTTATTTTTCTTTTTCTAACTTTTCAATTTCTGCACTTTATTCAATTAAACAAATATACGACTTGTGGTCATTAATTCAACTATATGACCCTTAATATTGATAAACTTCCAACCAACATGTTGTATCCTTCCAATTATATATATAACCGATATATTATAATCATATTACGATATATGCTTATCAATACAATTGATAACAAAATATTTCAAAGGGAGAAGCATACCGACCTTAGGAATATGGAGCATCTGTAGATCTTTTCCGCCACAGTTTCTTTTCTTCTTCTTTTTTTCTTAGTTAATGACTTCAAAATAGTAAACCCTACTTACTTTATTTTAATAAATCTGGGTTAAGAGGTCTAAGGTATTAAATAACTAGGGACTTGACCCATTAACCATCAATTAAATAAATAAATTTTTTAATAATTGCCCATCAATTAATTAACTAAAGTTAAACGAATAGTTCAGAATTTCCAAAAAAATAATTTTCCGGCTCATTACATATGCATGCATCTTATTACCCCCTAAATAATCCTGAACTGATATTATTACATCATTTTTTGTCCACCTTGCATGGAGAGTGTATGCACTCTCTTAAAGAGCGTAAACAAACTAAAAAAAAGAATATAATTTTATTTTTATAAGTATTTTGCTGTAAAATATTTTTTTTTATTTTTCTTATTATTTTAACTTTTTCTCCTTATTATTTTTTTCTTTTTCTTTCTTTCTTCTTCAAAAATTCATTGTCATCTTCATTGTAGTTTCTCACTTTCAGTGTCACTTTTTACCACAACTCCACCTCCCTTTTTTACTACAATTAGTTTAACTCTCTTCCATTTTAAAATTATATCTAAATATTTTATTATATTTCGAACAATTTGATAAATCCATTAGATTTCAAGATGATTAGTAGGTATTATTTAGTTTTTTTTATATCCAAATTTCAATTAAACTTTTTCAATTTTCGGAGAATTTTGATTCTTTCAAAATTATAATTTTTAGTTTTGAAGTTATATGAAAATGAGATAAATTAATTGATGATACCTTCAAAATTTTGATTTTTCTTAGAAAAATAATTACTTTGGTTATCAATAAAAAAAATTCTAGAAAATAGTATAATTTTGGAAAGAAAAGAATTTGAACGAAGAAGAAGAAGAAAATGGAGGGGCTCAACTTGACGGGGGGGTGGGGTGAGGTGGGGGTGGGAGGTGAAGAAGAAGAAAGAAAGAAAGAAAATGGAGGGAGGGGTAGCTTGAAAGTAGGGGTGGAAGATGAGGTAGAATTTAAAATGAAATTAAAA
>JAJOOH010035170.1:0-12607 GCA_029582605.1 Solanum gracilifrons
TCCATCCAATGAAGAGCACCATTGACGTTAGCCTTGCCAAAATCATACCATACAGGACATGGAATTTCACCCACATTTCTCCATTTCTCATAAACTCCAAGAGTATAAACCTCCAATTCTGAAGCTCTAGTATCATCCTGAACCTTTCTATCAATTAATCTCAATACTTTATACTCTCCAGAGACTTCGCTAAAGCAAAACCCATAAGCAACTTGAGTAACACTTATCTCCCATTTGGGCAATTCAAGTTTGAAATACTCACCCAAAAGAGGATTGTTAATGTAAACTGAATGATTCTCAATGTGCGTCAAACCACCCACCAAACAGGTAAATCCATTACAAGAACCAACTAAAATCACACTCCTTGGATGGAAGTGAAACTTAGGGGTCACTTGAACGGCTGTGTTACAGCGGTGAACATAATAATCGTACTCTGCCTTGAGTTCTAGAAGCAAAGGATTGCACTGACCATCCAAAAACAAAATGCTGGGGAAATTAAGGGATCTTGTTTGATGCATGTTAAAAAACAAAGGATCGGAAGTTAAAAGGCTATACCAGAGTTTACAAACAGCTCTACATCGAAAAATGGGCTTGATTGTCAATCTTGAAAGAATTTCAATCATGATCACCCATGGAAGATCCATAATTTTCGTGACATGATGAGAGATTCTACTTCCTTTGCAAAATGAACTTTTGATGTCCATGGCTATCATTTCCTTTGAACAAAATGGTTTGCTAGTTTTGAGGGTTATGGTCGGTTGGACCTTCATATATAGTGGACTCCTAGATTTCAGAAATTTTATTTCAAGCCAAAATGACTATAGACATTGACTAGATAAAGTTGGATGACTTCTTGAAAAATATTTAAGGAAAAAAAAAATTAAATGCTACTTTCCATTATCATCCTTTTGAATGACTTCTTGAAAAATATTTAAGGAAAAAAAATTAAATATTACTTTCTATTATTATCGTTTTGGATTACTTCTAGAAGTCAAAACAAAATAAGTGAATTTTTTGATCATTTACCTTATTTAGCCATTTGAATCAGATGTTATCAATGTTTTATAATTTTAGATGAAGTTCATTAATAAAATGTACAAAAAAGGGTTAAAATTGCCCGTGAACTATGTGAAATACACTACTTATACCCTCTATTACATTTTGAGATAAAAGTGCCCCCAATGTTATCCCAAGACACCACAAATATCCACTATTTTTAGTGACGTGGCAAGCCATATGAGACTAATCCCTCCACCTAAATGTGGGCAAGTAGGACTGGGCCTTTAGCGGCGACAAAATTAGTCGCCACAGATTTTCAAAATATCGCCACCAAAAGGGTTTTCATTGATTTTAATATATCTATTTAAGGATGTTTGTATGGTAGAACATTCTACTGTTCTACTCCTTTTACTATTTGTAGTAAATCTTTGGTAGATATAATGATAAAAGAGCAACATGTCTCTTAGGGTATGTTTGTGGTTTCCGTATTACAAAAAAGTAGACTTTATCATTTCTCTTCCATGCAAATCTATGGCGTAACCCAATAGTTTGTACAAGTTTTTAGGCAAACTATTTCCGTATAATGCAAATCTATGGCATAACCCAATGGTGCTGAGGT
This sequence comes from Solanum gracilifrons, assembly GCA_029582605.1. Classification (NCBI taxonomy): domain Eukaryota; kingdom Viridiplantae; phylum Streptophyta; class Magnoliopsida; order Solanales; family Solanaceae; genus Solanum; species Solanum gracilifrons. The sequence goes on from JAJOOH010035170.1 coordinate 1,619, forward strand.
TGGGCAGAATGAGGAGCAATAGCTGGAGGTGAAGCTCGTTTAGTTGGATCCAGGTTGATCCACATGGGTGACCCGGTCCAATTTCCTTCAATAAAATATTCGTTTGATACATCTCTTTATGTATGCATTATGGAGATCATGTGTCTGTGGAAAATACTTTAAACTGTATCGTAGGTTTTTATTAAATATTTTGTTGAACTGATTAGTTATGGCAGTAAATTGGGAACTTATTAGATTTTAAAAAAAGGCTTCTGAATTACTTGGTAAGTAAAATCTAATTGAATGAAGAGCATCTTTTCCTTTATTATTCTCAGCATATAATATTTTCTATGATACATATCTTTTATCAAGACATGCATGTGTAATACTTCGAAAATTCCTAAGTTAAGATCAATTCCTAATTTTGAGAAGTGTATTGGATGTGAATTAAGGTTGTAGACAATGAAGTTTTATTGATAAAACCATATTAAATTTGGATTAAATCATAAATTCTTGATTCATTGACCAAGTCAAATTATTGGTTAATAAAGTTGGATTAATATTTTAAGTCAAAATGATATGACTCGAATAAAGTTCAAATTATATTTGGGTCACTCCATTAAGTTTACAAGATGAGCTCAAGTCACATTCTTCATGCCCAAGGTCCTCTAAATTTCTTGGACCAAAATACCCCTAAAACACTAGCTCATGCCTATATAAAGGGGTCTTCATATAATACCAGAAGGACATGCGTAAATACATAGAGAATCCTTGCTCTTCAGCAGTAATTTGCAAGTCTTCCGCATACAAATAAGTCTTCGCTCCAAATGTTGAGCCACATGTATTTCAGCGAGTCAAAAACAATTGTAAAGTGAAGAATCAGGGGAATACGTCTCTTTTCTAAAATACTTCATAAGGATTGTAACACTCACACAAATTCAAATAGAAATACTATTATTTTCCTGCTATTTTCCTTTTCTGTTTGTTGTATTTGAGAAACGAAACTTTAGACGCATAATAAGGAGACTCTAGCACAAAGTTGAGCTCAAATACTCTCTACTGATTAAGCTTTTGCATATGACAATGCAGAAGTAAACTTCAAATGATCATATTTCTTTGAATATGAAGAGTTTATGCCCCTTTACCCATTAAATTAAATGTCTTTGAGTCTTCTTTCTAACTCCATAACCGTTCTTGAATCTAGATCTTGAGTAATAATTAAAGTTATGATCGTTTTACTAGAGACACTTTAATCTAAAATTTTCAGTCCAAAGCACTACGAGTTAGAGTATAACTAGTGGTATCATTAGTACGACTCGTACTTTGATAGTACGGCCCATACTATCACACATGGAAAACTTCAGAGAGTCCCAAAATTGCCTCGTAACCACGTGTCAGATTTGTTGTTAAGGTACACATGTATGTTTTATTATCTAGTTGAGTTTTGTTTCAGTCTATGAGGTTCTTCATTTAGCTCAGTATGCTCAAATTTAACTAGTTATTTCATTCGGCCATTTCACATACCGTACGTTCCATGTACATACATTATTCGGCGTTGCATTATTTTATAATGTAGATTCAGATATTCAGGATAGTCATCAGACGCATTATTAGGATCACTTTCATCAAGCATTGGTGAGACATCCTTGCCTTCAGATGGATCCAGTTTATCTTGAGTATTAGTAGCTAGCATATGTTAGTAGTAGAGTATTCAGGTAACCGGAGGTCTTGTCCCGACAACCTTCATAGACGAGTTAGTTGAGTCATAATTCAATATATATTTATTAATAAGATTTTATTTCATTTATAAAGTTTTTGAGTTTGTTTTCTAAACTTATTGCATGCTTATCTTTTAAAAAGTTTTGCATAGTGTCATAATATTTAGTATAGTAGTAAGTCGGGCCAAAGAATGATTCTGAATGCTGGCCACCCCCAGGATGTAGGCTCGAGACATGACAACATGTGCTAGTTTTACGACAAAATAGTTAATTTAGGTAATAATTAACTTTTAAATTTTTACATCTTTTTTAAAGAAAACCAACTTTTAATTTTTTGTTTTCTTCACATTTTCACTGATGATTATCTATTTACTCCTTTTTATTGCAAAAAAAAAAATTAAAAAAATGATTACATTAATTATTCAATACTTAAAATAAATTTTTAATCACATTTAGGAATCTCTTTTTTGTAGGAAAAATGTTGTCTTAAAAAATCTTTTCTCACATGTCATACTTTCTCTATCATTTTTAGTTCTTTATTTTATGTTGAAAAGTGGGTGTTGTTCTAATCTGAGATTTCTCTCTTTTTTGGGTGAAAGTAGTTTCTTTTTAATAAACTAGGAAATCAGTATATCTCTAATTTGGACCTATTACCCAAATCCAATTTTAAAAAACCAAGTAAAAGGCTAGCCCAGCCCTGTAAAGCCCTCAACTTTCTCCCTATATACATGTCCCTTTAGATTAGGGTTTCCTAATCCACCACTCCACTTAGCTACCCTTTCCTTTCACCTGATAACCTGAAATGCTCCCGCCTTGGATGAATTAACATCTTTGCTTCCTCATGCTCCGGGTCATCAGCAATGTTGCTAAGTCTTGGATCGAGCTTGTTCTTCATCTAATCTGAGATCTCAATTCAGGTGAAAGGTATATATTTTCTCTTTATTTCTGATTTTTTTTTCCAGTTAGATGTTTTAGTTTAATTCCTTTTCTTTTTTGTTGGTTTCTTTACTACTGATTGTATTTATGACTTCTCTTGAAATGAAACGCTTTTTGTGATGTCATTTATTAATTTTGAGTTCCTCTTTTTTTTGGTTGTTTTTTCTTTTAATTTCTTTTTTGTACTTTTTTTGGGTTTTGTTTTACTTATAGTTTTACTATGATTATGGTAAAATCTTTGATTTTATTATCTACGAAGTTTATCTTTTGGGTGTATCAAAATCATCGGTGCCGTCGGTTCATTGAGCTTGTTCAAGCATTTATTTGATTGTAACACTTTATTGATTTAAGGTTGCGTTGATGAAAAGAACTAATTTTAGAATTAGGGTTCTAAATTTTATTTCATTAAAGGCATTCAAACTTAACTCACTAAAATGGAGTGTATATATTAGTGTGTGTTTAATCATGTTATTGCTATTGCATCAAATATATTAGATTTTGCATCAAATAACTTTGAATTAATAAGTGCATAGAAACTAAATTTATTTATGTCTTTGATGATATGTTCAAGATTTGATACAAATAATATTTATTCGTGTAGGTATACCAATTAATTTTTTAGCTTGAAAATACATGTGAAAATATCTCCAAATTTCTTATTGAAATTTCAATTTAGGTTGTCGTTTAAATAGATGGACAAGATGACAATCATAGTTGAAGGAGCTTGTCATGAGGCAAGTGATTCAAAATCCTCAGGATCAGAGCTCAAGATAATTGTATATTTATTGATATTAATCTTCCATTGTCATTGATACAGAATGAGAACTGTCATCATTTTTTCGATACGGTTAGTCTCTTTTGTTAGCCTGTGTACACTCAATTAGTATTTCTTTTTTTTTCTTTTCCTTTTGTTCATTTAATTATTTCATTTAAAATCATTCTTATGACTTAATTATATGCATGAATGAGTCCTCCATTTGTTGTTTCACTTATATTATTAATAATTCCAAGATGTGTATGTATGTATTAACTATCTATGGGTGATCTTATAACTATTGTGAATTAACTAATCATTACATATCCCTCCTTTTGCATTTTCATTTGCATTTTCTGTTTTCAAATTCATAAGATTTGGAAGTTTACTTAGGCTTGTGTATTGAAGTTAGCTTTAGTTCTCTGTTCATGATACTCGTGAGCAAGTTCCCTTTCTTTTCCACAGTACTATTCATATCTTGATAAAATATAAGAGGCTTCTGTGAAAGGATTCAATTTGATTTCCTCTATTAATGGGTTGATTTCTCAGTCGATCACTCAACTACACTAATAGTTATTATTCTATCTAGTGTGTAAGAATTCATCACCAACTTAATTATTTATTTAAGACGGGTCCAGAAAATGTAGAATACCGGAGTTGTAGAGAATTGAAGGAAATCTCTAGAATGAGTATTCTAGAGAGAGAAGTCTAGAAATATTCTAGAAAAGGTAGTTCTAGAAAAAGATAGCTAGAAATATTCTAGAAGAGAGTAGTATGTATCTCTCTTTAGATTCTTCCATCACCTCCTATAAATAGAGGTGGTTCAAATTTATTGGTAACCAAGTAAGAAAGTAAGTTGAGTGAGAAATAAGAGAGAGTTGATAGAGTGTGATTGCAAGAAATATTGTGTGTAACAATTGTAGGACCAAAGTGAATCCTAACTTTACAATAATAAAATATAAGTTGTCAGAAATTGATTGTCCTTAAACAAAATATATACAACAAGTGGTACCAGAGAGTATGGCGGATAAAGAAAGGTAGAAACTCAAAGGAGAGGAGATCCTACAAGCTACTATTGGAGGATACAAATTCACAAGGCACTAGTCAATGGTGGATTTTTCTAGCACTCTCAATAGCGTTGAGAGTCTCAACACAAGCAACTATCTGAACACAAGCAACTATCTCAAGTTGTTACAGTGACATGTTATCTATGTTAGAGATAGTTTCCCAGAAATCTTTAGCGGGCTTGTTACTTTCAAGCTTTCATATACCTTTAAGTCATCCTATCTGAACATAGTTTCCTGAAGCTATTAATTGTGACACATATAATAAGTTTTATGACACAAACGTAAGTTCTTTTTATACCTAGAACATGGTAGATATTTTGAAGTTCCACCTGTGTTGAGCTCAGATGTGACACGAACATCATTTTGCTAATACGAGTTATTGGCCTTTTTGAATTATTTGCGGTCACCACTACTTGACCGCCTTTGTACTCGCTCATGTTGATGAACTTTTTCTCATCGCTAGTCATTTTCATAACCGACTAGTTTATCACTTAAAGTTGCAAGTGCAATCTCCTCTTCTTTGTTACAGTGACAAGGTAATAATCTCCTCCTCTTCTTTGCAAGTGCAAACTATGTTCAGATAGTTTCTCACAAGCAACTATCTTAAGTTGTTAGAGTGACAATTAATCTATGTTATGTCATCCGTAGCAACTTATGCGGTAGTTGATAAAGCACCAACATGGTAGTTCAAAGAAGTTTCCCCGCCAGATTAAAAATGAATTGGATCAAAAGCTACAATATAAACTTGAAGAAGAAGGATAAGGAGTGAGGCAGAACTAGAACAAGAGGTATGTGAATAATATAATTCACATACAGAGAAGATATCTTTAAAATGTGAAAATAAGAGTCCATGAAAAACTAGAGTACATGAAACTCTAGAATAGTTGCAAGAAAGACTCCAAGAATCTTTGCAACCTTAACTAAAAAGGATGGCACGAGTAAAATGCTCAAACGCCAAATATATTGATGCAACATTAGCATATGTGGTCAATATTAAAGAAAATACTACCTTTGAATAAGCTTCAAAGAGTAGGGATCAGAATAATCCAACAAAGATGAAGATTCTCAAAGGGCATGGATGTCATGATGTTTGCAGAGTTTTAGGAATAGCTCACAACGAAAGCAAAGAAAACATTAAGTTGGTGTTGAGGGGGAGTATTAAGAATTCATCAAAAATTAATTTTTTATTTAAGATAAGTTAAGAAAAATCTAGAATATTTCGGAGTTGTAGAGAATTGAAGAAAGCTCTCTACAATGAGTATTCTAGAGAAAAAAGTCTATAAATGTTCTAGAAAAACTAGTTCTAGAAAAAGATATCTAGTAAAATTCTAGAAGACAGTAGGTAGTATGTATCTCTCTAGATTCTTCCATCTCCTCCTATAAATAGAGGTGGTCCATTTGATATGTAACTAAGTAAGAAAGCAAGAAAGGAAGTAATCAAGATAGCAAACGAGAGTGAGTGTTATAGTAAAGAATGTTGTTGAAACAAGTAACAAGTGAGTGATCAAGATTCTAAGACCGAAGCATGTCCTCACTTTGATATAACAAAATTCAAGTTATGAAAAATTGACAGTTCCTGTCACCAAATACATCCAACATACTCATCTTTCTTAATGATTTCATTTTTCAATAAAGCAAGTGATTAATTCTGAGATAATAACTAGTAGTTGAGCGACCACTTGAGAAATTAACTCCTCCATTGGATTAGACAAAGAAATAATCCAATATAATTGTTGGTCTTTTATTTGTGATACAATCAATGAATTGTTGAAATTACAAAGAAGGATATGATTATTTGTTCACCTTTTGGATAAGGCAGTAACTCCGAGGAGTAACTTCCTCATCTAGACATTCCAAAATATCAATGATGGTGGTGTGACAATTGCATTCGTAAGGTTATAACTGATGAAAGAGAAAGAGACAAATTGGTGAAGCGTCTGTGTGCACTCGCTCTACTAATGCAGCTACCGAGGTGATATTATCTAAGTAATGCTCAACTCAAGGAATAAAAACAAACACCCCAAGAAATTTTAGATCATTCAAGACAATCTTTATATTTTTCACTTGTTTATATATTGTAGGCAGAATTGATATGTTGCTTTTGCTTTTGGAAATAGTTGTTAGATGTTGAACATCAGAACAAATACTGAGCCAATTCCTTTAAATGATGGAAATGGAAATGGAAAAGTAGTTCCTCATGAAAGACGATGTGGAGACGGTAGTGATAGTAAAATAATTCATAGAATAGAAAAGTGAAATTAATTCTGAGAAATGAAAAGGCTCTAAAAAATGATTGAGTCCTCAGGCTTGCTAGCAAAGAAAATAATGTTAATGTGAGCAATGTGAAGGTTCGTGGATTACATCCTCTTGGATTGAGTAAAATCACTTATCAAACATCTAAGGGAGATGACGTAAATAAGGCAAAAAATAGTCGAGGTGATTTGCATGAGGATATTGCAAAAAATCTAAAGCAACAGAGAACTCCAAAGTTGCGCTTTATGAGTAACTTTCTAAGTGGAAAAGTTAATTTGAAGAGGAGTAGTGCGAATGTAATTGTTTAGTGGACACCATGCTTGTTGAGACAAATACAATTGGTGTTGCACATAAGGATGAGGGTATCGAGATTTTTCAAAAGAAAATATGTCTCAAGAAGATGATTATATGTTAGAGATGAATAACATAGATAGTAAGATGCCTAAAGGATCGAAGGAGTTTAGTCAAAATCAAAAAGCTATAAGAAGTTCCATAGAAATTGAAGTTACTGATTTGCGTCCAAGAGAGAATGTATTTGATAGAGAACAATAGTCATCTACAGAGTGATAGCAAAAGTGTGAAAATTAAGAATACAAGTGATAATGACTCTGGAGAAAGTAGAAAGAAACATAAGAAACAAAATCAAGTTGTTGGTGATGTTCTCTTCGAACATTGGAAGGGAAACAGAGTAGTCTTCGAACTAAAGGATCCGATGCTAATATTCTCTTTCAATCATCACATGTTTCCATAAGTACCATAAAAGTTGAACGTCATTTGAGGAATAACAATGGATCATCGCATGGAAAAGAAAGGGACTCTAATTTGAGGAAGTTGGTCGGAGATAGATATGCCTCTTATCATATGAATGTGGTTGCAGAAAAGAATTTACAAAGAGAGTTCATCAAAAGGGATAGATGTTGTACAAATATCAAATGGTATAGGAATGGTGACTTCTCAGCCTGAGAAAAAAATTTCTTTGAAGGAGAAGTTAGACCAAACTTTAAGCAACTTTAGGGGTGCTTAGAAACATGTAGTAAATGAAACACTCCAAGCAAGAGCATACCAATTAATTGTCCATTAACTCTATAGAAGAGCAATAATAGTGGTGATCCTCTTAGGTCAAATGTGGTTGAATATCAAACCAATCTTTAAGAAAAGGAATGAACCCTAATATACGTTAGACAATTGTGCCTAAGTCAGTTCACTCTTTCCTAGAAAGAGTGAATCATCCTAAAGAGTGACTTGACTCAGGAACAATTGACTATCTTTAATAGGGTTCGCTCGTTTTATTAAAGTGATCCAATTCAACCATATTTGACTTAAGAACATTACCACTATTATTTCCCTTCTGTAGCATTAATGGCCAATTTGGCATGCTCTTGCTTTGGATTTTCAATTTCAACATGTTTCTGAGCACCCCTAAAGTTGCTTAAAGTTTGGTCTAACTTCTCTTAAGAAGATATCTTCTTCATTGGTTGAGAATTCACCATTTCCATACCAACCAACATTTGTACAATATCTATCCCTTTTGATAAAATTTCTCTTTGTGAGGTCTTGTCTACAACCACATTCATATGAGAAGAGACATGTCTATCTTTGAGAAGCTTGCTTAAATCAGAGTCCCTTTATATTCCATGCGATGATTCACTGTTATTCCTAAAATGATGTTCAACTTTTATTGTACTTATGGAAACATATGATGATTGAAATAGAATATTAGCACCAAATCAATTAGTGCCAAGACTACTTTTTTGTTTCCTTTCAAGTGTATTTGAAGAGAATATCCACTGACAACTTGAGCTTGCTGCTTATGTTTCTTTCTACTTACTCCAGAGACCTTAGCTCTAGCTCTTGTATTCTTAATCTTCACACTTTTGCTATCATTTTGTAGATGACGTTGTTCTCTGTCAAATACATTCTATCTTTGATGTGAATCAGTAACTTCAATTTCCATAGAGCTTTTCACAATTTTTCGATTTTGATTATACACCTTCAATCCTTTAGACATCTTACCATCTAAGTTATTCATCCCTGACCTGCAACCACCTCCGACATATTCCTCTTCTTTTGGGAGATCTTGATATCCTCATCCTTGGGTTCAAAACCAACTGTATTGGGCTCCATGGGCATGATATTCACTAAAATGTATTCTACTTTCGCACAACTCCTCTTCAAATTGACTTGTACTCAGAAAGTCACTCATCAAGCGCAACCTTGGAGTTCTCTGGCGCTTTAGATCATTGCAATATCCTCATGCAAATCACATCATCTATAAATATCAGAAGAAAGAATTTCTCTTCACCCTTTTCTACCTTCTAAAAGTTAAATCCAAAATATAGGCTACAAATTGGCCAGAAGGTAACCTTCCGGTAGAAAGAGGACGTCCAAATTATTAAGTAACATTAAAGCCTTAAAGGATATGCAATGTATATGAATTGTCTGTAGTAAATTGCAAACATTGAAATAGTAATGAAAATAAGAATTCAAAGATTTCTTGTTCAAAATATGTAAAACTTAAATTCCCATATCCACTTCTCATTTTGGACGAAACTCAACTCCTTCAACAATAAGTCCAATTTTATAAAAATGATTCTTCTCAAAAATCTTGCTTCAACAGGACCATCAGTGCCTTTCTTGCTATCAAAATATCCCAATTTTACTTCCATCCATCTCCTCTCATTTTTGGGGATACCCCCACTTTCTTGCAATCTTGGAAGGTGCACAGTGTTGGCCTGATTTTCAACATCAATTTCGCTCTCATAATTAACAAGCCTAATATTTGATTTAGCAAATGGAAGGCTATTGTCGCACCCATTTACAAACTTGAACACCAAATAAGCAGCATATTTTGTCTTTGGTGACTACATTTATGTGCCTATTGTTCCACGAATATCCAATTGATTTATAGTAATAAGATATGCCACTTCAAAGAATATGCAAAAGCATTGCAAGAAACATTTGTAAGGAAAATTTATTTTTTAAAAAAATTATTAAATGATATGTAGGGCTTTAGCTCTTTAGTAGGTGTATCCGATGCGAATTAAAAAAAAAAATACAAGATTGAGTCAAACATGGTATTATTTAATTAACTTTTTATAGCATTTTTTTTATTTTTACCATCAAAACATTGACAGAAGCCTGCACACCATCTGAGTTTGCGCCATATAAAAACCATTATTGGTAGTTAAGACATTCCTATTAAAGGTATCTCCTTTCAAGGGCATGAACCACCTTTTCTAAACTACAAGTGAACATTTACCATCTTCGTAATGTGCTAATTGACCCTCATTAATCATATCATAAATTACTTTTTTACTATACTATGCTAATAGGGGGAAGTTCTTAGCTTCAAAGTTGGAGTATTAGCCTTTAGTTTAAAATAAATCATTTAACATTTTTTTTTAAAATAATGTATATACATTAATATATAAAACAAAATTGAGCACATCATTTTCTCTACAAATTTTTCACATTCACTAAAGTTCTTTTTTTTATTTTTGGTTTCTCATTTGGTCTTCGATATCAGCATTAGAGCCCGACTAATTCTGATTGGAGCCGTGTAGGGCACTATTGGAGAAGTATTTCCTACCAAGAATTTTTCATACCCAAAGTTCGACCCCAAAGCCTCTAGTTTAGAGAGGAGCAACCCCATCCGCTGCCCAACATTCTTTCATGGTGACATTAACTCTTAGTTGTTATATTAATCTAACGTCTGCTATCCCAAAACATGATATGTGCATATTTTCCAAGTTGAACCATTATCAGTTATAAATTCATAATAAACAGCTAGTCTCCTCCACTACCCAATATAAATATGCACATAGAATACATAATGTGATTTTTGATATTTTTGTATCCAGACCAAATTGTCATAATGTCAGATCCAGTGCATATTAACATGAAGGTAATAATTATTTATAATTGTAGGCTACACATAAATGAAGGTAATATCATATTTCACATTCTAATATTTGTTTGCACTTTATATAAGACAGACATCAAAGTTTCAAGGAGAGGGAGAAGTCAGTGTAAAGAGAAGAGGAAGAAAAGCAAACTACTTTGTTTAATAAAACCTCTCAAAGGAAAACGTATCTGCACAAGAGTATTATATTACTATGACATTTGTTTATAGTTGACTTCTGAAAAAATAATAACTTATTGAGCTAACAACTACAACTAACTGACTAAGCTCACAATTAAGCTAATCAACATAAGATAACTAGCATAATTAACTATAGGTATAAACACATTCTCAATGTACCGGGGGGGGGTGGGGGGGGGG
>JAJOOH010035171.1:0-10136 GCA_029582605.1 Solanum gracilifrons
TTACTATATAATGCATCGAAAATGTAATTGAACTTATTAATTGAAAGGTAATTATAATTAAATAAGTTTATTTATCACTAATTATGGGTTAATGAAGCGTTTCATATCAAAATAATCAATTGATCACTTTATTTAAGACGAACACAATTAGTTGATCATGTAATTACTCTATAATGAATTGAGATTATAATTAAACTTATAATTGAAAGGTAATTATAATTGAATAACTTTATTTATCGCTAATTATGGGCTAATAAAACATTTCATATCAAATATATATAGAGTCGACTGAAAATGATCAAACATATATGCTCATATGTTGCAACAGATGAAGCATCCATTGCAACATGTGAGCATATATGCTTGATTATTTTCAATGGGTGGGTCATCTATTGCAACGTGTAATACATATTAGACATTTGTTGTAACAGATTCCTATAATTGTTGCAACAGATGATCATATTTATTTGAGTATTTTCAACAGATGGGTTATCTATTGCAACAAATAATGCAATAGATAATGCATCTAATACAAAATATACAAAGTTTGTTGCAATAGATGAGCATAACTAATATATTTTATATAATAAATATGAACATACACAATTAACCAAAATGAGTTAAAATTATAAGATTCTTAACTAAGTACAAAATAGTATTTCACTATTACAATAATTATGGAGCATTTCGAATCGGGCATGTTGTTCTCTTGTGTCCAATTTAGTCCACAATAGCTAATGATTGAGTTCACAAAATCATTATACAAAATATCCCTTTGGACGGTCATCAATATTGACTCTGACATATCACCATCCTTCCAACGCCAAATAAATCGATTGTTCTTCTCAATCCATTCACAATAACAATCAATAGCTATTGTTATTGATTTTTCCATTAATGGTACCTAAAGAAATTTATTAAAAATATTTAATAATGATTGTATAGTAAAGTTGAGTGGCTATATACAATTAAAAATCATATGCACAATTATTGTCTCAACAAGTCAATCATCTATTGCAACAAGTAGATCATCAGTTGCAGCAGATGATTCACATGTAAGTCTATTGTCGTAACAAATGAGTCATCTGTTACAATAGGTAATTGATCTGTTGCGATATATGACTTACCTGTTTGGACAAATTTCTGGTTTTGTCCTAGTTTGGCTTGGTACTGTAACATTTATCCAACGTGTAAGCCATCTGTTGCAACATATGAGTCGTATGGTGCAGCAGATGACTCATATGTTGCAATAAATGACTTATTTGTAGTGACAAGCTTCTGGTTTTTTCCCAGCTTGGCTTGATACTATAATATGTATCCAACAGGTAATCCATCTGTTGCAACAGATGACTCATCGGTTGCAATAAATGACTTATCTGTTGGGACAAACTTCGGGTTCAGTCCCAACTTGACATGGTACTGTAATATGTATCCAACATGTAATCTATCTGTTGTAACAGATGACTTACCTGTTGGGTACGCGGCTGTAAATTTTTTAAGAAACACTCAAATTACCAAAATGAAATATTAGAGTAAAAATCATTAGTTTACTTACCAAAATCACCTATGAATTAGCCCAATGAGATATGAATGAAAATTGGTCTAAAAGCAGCAGTACTATGTGAATATCAACTGAAGAAAAAAAAAATGATGAACAATCAGAAGAAGATGGTGGTGAACAAGAAGAAAGAATGATGATGGAGAAGAAGAATCAAGAAGAAGAGTAGCAACAATGGTCCCCAACAATGGAAGAATAAGCAAGAGAGAAAAAGGGAAAAAAAAGTGAGTCGTTGGTACCCTTTTTTTTTCCCTCAATTTTTTATTATTTAGAATTTTATATAAGATGGACTAAAGTGTAAAATAAAAAACTTAGGGATGAAAAATTCAATCCCTTAATTTTTAATTTAAAAATTATCACCCCTACTCAATAATTAAAACTTGAGTCACCAATTCTTAATTTTAAAACTTTTCTATAACCCTTAATTCATTGTCCCAGGTTCCTTGTTTCCTTTTTATTAGTTCAATGTAGTTTTGAAAGTTAATTAATATTGGTGTTTGTTGCCGTTTTGTATTTAAAGTGTTATAATCTCTTGTTAAGTTGATTTAAGTGCTATTTTTCTTTGTTAAATTGATTTAGGTTTTTGTTTGTATTCTATGTTAATTTTTCATCTCCTCTACTGCATATTATTTTGATTTGTTTTATTTGCAATTCTAGAAATTCCAACCAATTCTGTTACTTGTTCTTATCACGGGTTATTTTTATTTTTTTTTATTGTTTTGTTATGTTGATTGTTTTATTAGATGTTGCATATTAATAATTTATATTGTTTTGTTAAGTTATATGCGATTTCATGTTGAAAAATTGTTAAAATTGGCCAATGAAAAAAATCTCTTCGTCGGTTTTGGAGGCCTTTCCATTTTAAAAGACGAAAATTTAGTTTATGTTTATATTCGTTACAAGTTAAAATTGGCCGATGAAGAAATTATCATCGATTTCCAAGGCCTCTCATGTTAATACGACGAGTTTTTATTTTTAAGTTATTATCCGATTTATTCATTTTTATTCATATCTATTCATTACTAACACTTTTACTAAGTGTCTTTACAGGTACACGGAGTTGCTTCCAATTAAAGCTATTCGAATGAAGTTCGAATTATATTCTTTATTCATGATTTTGTATATATCGATGTTAGGCAAATTTTAGGCCGTTTCTTATATCTGTTTCATTTTATTAGTTGTGTATATTAATTGCTTATTACACTTGTATATTTGTATTTATCTCCTCCTCAATTTGAAAAAATGAATTCAATCGAGACCCACAGTTGTGGATTTCGAAGAATGCCTAACACCTTTCATTCAGAATAACTTGAACCCCTTACCTAGAAACTTTTGATTTTGGTAGACATTTATTTTTAAGTTAATTTGTTAATTAGTTTCCTAGTTTTCCTAAAATTAGAAGGCGACTCCCTTTTATCCCTTTTTCCCTTTTTAAAATTCGTTTATTCTTTTTTGAATTAAATTACTATTTTTTGGTGAGTCACCGCGACGTTGCGCCCTCTCAAAGGATGTCAACAAGCCCATAATTGGAGACACTAGGTTAAAATTTTTAAGCCTATAAATATGAGGCTAGGACCCCTCTTTTGGCTTAACCTAAAATGCATTTCCATAAGATGTCAGCCGTCGTAAGCTTAAGAAAAGGAAGATCTAGCCTAGCTCGTCTTTGGTTGTTCATTGATATGCCAAATATTAAAGGTGCACACGATCTTTTCATGTATTTCACTATATTATGTGTTAATTAACGATCTAACGAAGTATTAATAGTTGTGTTTATAGTTTATTCTAACAGATTCAAGTTTCGAAAAATCCTATTTACTTGTGGCAAATGTATGATGAATTATTTCACTCTTTTTCCCCTTTGTTTTTTTCAATCCTTAAACATATATGTGAAAAATTCATTTGATTAACTAGGCGTCTTCTCGGAAATAGAATTGTTGATTGAAATTTCAATGAAAAAACAGTAATTTTTTATCAAATTAATGTGATCCCCAACTATTAAGTTTATTTACAAAATTTGCTTAGTATGGTTAGTCGTATCTTCATAACTTTTCTATTTTAACATCTACCTTGCACTATTTAATACTTTTTATACACATATTGTCTTTGCCGATTTATCTACTATGTCTAACAAAATAAGTAAGATGATTTTTTTCTTGTTAGGCCCGGGCAACGCCCGGACTACCACCACTAGTATTAAAATAAAACACTTCTAATTTCATAACAATGTTTCCTAATCAAAGAAGAAAAAGGAACAAAATGCATTTCCAATTATATTCCATAAAGATGAACACCAAGCCATAAGTTATTTCTCATTTTCGAAGATGATCAAAATTGTAATTTGGTTTCACAATTGGTTTACCCATTCCTTAGGGAATTCATATCTATTCAGTCAAATTTAACTTCGAATTGGCCTTCAAAACCTCAAAGTTTATTTTCTTAGGGGTAAAATCTCAATTTTTAAATCAAGTTTGTGAATCAAAGCATAAAAATAATGGATATTCTTGAAAAATGAACTAAATAAAAGTATAATCATATAACTAACGTTTATACGAGAAAATTGCAGTTTTCTATGGTGCACATGTTGTTACGAAAAATCGTTTGAAGGACTTCCAATGAAAAAAATCGATCTGTAACCTATTTATGTCCACAAAACTTCAATGTTAGTAATTATGGATAGGTCTTGTGTCGTTGAACGATGCAAATACTACTCTATTTCGGTATCGATGGCTTTGTTTGACTAAACCATGTTGGAAAATGACATTCCAACGCTACATATTTATGACCACTACCTATTCAACGCAAGAGTCAATTTCTATAAAATAATTTTTTTTTAAAAAAAATTATAATTAAGTTAATGTTGTCCAAGTGAGAGAATGCTAGAATTATTTATTAATTGTGGACTTAACATTATCTTATTATTAGGTTTTAGTAAAACGGGCTAAATGTTAAATAGTTGTACAAGACAGAGATCATGTATTTTTGTGGATTTCATATGGGCCTATATTCATTTCATATCATAGGTGTGGGTTGACACTAGTGTAGGCCTGTTGAAGACCAGTGAACCCATAATTGGAGACACTAGGTTAAAATTTTTAAGCTTATAAATATGAGGCTATAGATCCCCTCTTTTGGCTTAACCTAAAATGCATTTTCATAAGATGTTAGCGGTCGTAAGCTTAAGAAAAGGAAGATCTAGCCTAGCTCGTCTTTGGTTGTTCATTGATATGCCAAATATTAAAGGTACACACGATCTTTTCATGTATTTCACTATATTATATATAAGTTAACGATCTAACGAAGTATTAGTAGTTGTGTTTATAGTTTATTCTAACAGATTCAAGTTTCGAAAAACCCTCTTACTTGTGGCAAATGTATGGTGAATTTCACTCTTTTTCCCCTTGTTTTTTCAATCCTTAAACATATATGTGAAACATTCATTTGATTAACTCTTTTTTAACATACATTGTTCTACTTTTTTCTTCTCAAAATTTGTTGTTTTTATTTCTTTGGTTTACTGGGGAATTATCATGATATGTTTTTGTAACACTTTTCGTTGTTGGAGAAATTTCATTTGACGAAATGGAACGAAAATGCTTTTGAGAAATTTGCTTTTTTTAAAAAAAATTATATTTTTTAAAAATATTCACAGGTGTTCAGAATATTCGAGTCAAACGAATTGAATGAACATGCTTTAGAGAAATTTGATTCTTTTTTACTGATTTTTTAGGTTTTTTTTTGGATGGGGTGATTTTGATTTTATCTAAATATATTTACTAGCATTGGTAATTCTATTTTTGAGAGATTTTAGCTTGATTTTTTAAAACTTGTTTGTGGATCCATATTATTGGTAGAAGGAAATTCAGACTTTACTAATTTGTATTTATTTATATGTAATAACAAGAAAATGAGTATTTTTTCTCTCAGAGCACAAAAATGGACCATTTCTAGTTGATAGGCACACCTACTAACAACTACTTTCGCGTTGGGGTTGTGTGTGATGATGTGGTTGAATATGAAATTTGATGAAACATTTTGACTTTTTTGTATTTTTTGAGTTTCTAGATTTCTAATAGAAATTGCATAGATGATGCATTCAAGCGAAGACAAAAACAATGTGGTACGCTTATATTCATGTTATTTGTTACTATTTTCCAGCAAGTCCACATTATCACATAAAATTAAGTCCATATTATTACATGACAGTATCACATAATGTTTTAGTCATAAAAAAGGACCATCACTTCATATAATACATAAATAATCTAGAGAACATTTGGAATGGATAATTAGATTATACGGAAACAATAAGTTTTAGATCTACGATCTTTAATTTTTCTTCTTTCACCCAAGAAAAGTGTCGCTGAGACAAGACTTTAATAGAAGAAAAATAATATGTAAACCAAGTAAAATATCCTAAGTCAAGAAAATAGATAAGTGCATGGTTTCAAATCATCAATAAGTTTCTAGATATATCAAATTCCAAAAGTGTTCTCAAAATTCAAATCCAAACAAGTTAAATTAGACCAAAATAGTTGTATGAAACATCCTCATGTGGATCATCTGATTTTGATTAGGTCTTCTTGAAGAAGGTAACTAGTAAAATTTTAACTCTTACTTCCTCAAATTTTCTCCCCGATCTTTACCTTTTCCTTATTCATTGTTCTTCTTTTGATAGTATATTAAACGAGGCTAGAAGGGTTAAGAAAATGATTTACACCCTATCACTTTTATCGTTTTCAGATACATTAAGAATTTGATAGTAAAATAATGCATCTATTTAACTAAGTGTCAACATAAGTTGTTCCTTTTAGAATTAGTTTCTCTAGTGTGGTAATAAAAATTTACATCTAGAACAACTTTTCTAAAAGTACCAATTCATGTTGACACTTAATTAACTAGATGCACCGTTTCACTGTCAAACTAATTTATATGTATTTGAACCTGAGAAAAGTGATGGGTTGTAAAATTAGGGAAATAACGGGGAAAAAAGTTTGAGGAAGCATGAGTTAATTATCATTTTATGAATTACCTAGACGTTCTAATGAAAATAATATGTGTCGTATGAGGGCGTTTCAGACAGCTATTTTGGTCTAGATTTACTTGTTTGATTTGGGATTTTGAGAACAAACTCCTTTCGGAATTTTATATATTTAGATACCTATTGATAATTTGTCTCCATGCACTAATTTTGTTTTCTTTATTTAGCAATTTTTACTTGATTTATAGATTATTTTTCAATGTAAGTCTTGCAAGTCTCGAAAACACCTTCCTTGGGTGAACGGAAAAGGATTGAAGAGTTTAGATCCAAATCTTACCGTTCGATGTAATTATGCATTCCAAATATACTCTAGATAATTTATGCGCCACATGAAGTGATGATTGTTTTTCGATGACATGTAATGTTTTTGTGTGACATTATTGACAGTACATCAAGAGAAGATCGTGAACTGATGATAGTTTTTACTTTTCTGTGATCAAGAATGTGGTCTCGGTAGTATGATTCTATTTGGGTTGTTGTGGACTGAATAACTAAATCGGCTCATTTCCTTCCCCTTAAAACCTCATTTTCAGCCGTAGACTATGATGTGCCTCTTTCAGCAACTGAAGCCACTCAGTAGGAACTTCCAAAGGAGGAGCCAACCCTCGAACTACCACTGCTGAAGTCAAGCCTTCTGAAGGAGGAGCTGAATGAAGTATTTGGCAAATTAGTGACATTCGAGTGTGTTTAGCTTGAGGGGAAATGTTTTTCAAGAAAAATTGTGATTTTCTCCAGTGTTTAGTAAGTAAAACAATAATAGTCTTAAAAGTTTTTACATATAATCTAGGCAAACACTATAGAAGTGGAGGAGGGGTGCGTTGAAGGATAGGGAGAAGTGGAGTACCACGCTACCACTTGTGGAACTTGTTTTCCCTCGGGAAGTCTTTTTGTTTTTTTTTAAGGAACTTGTGTTTCTAAAGAAAATATTTTTTAAAATTGAACCAAACATGAAAAAATTGTAATATGTGATTGCATCTTTCATGTGTTTTATTTCAAACTGTAGTCCTGAGCTTGCACAGGTACTTTGTTTTAATCCTGTTTAACATGAAATCTTTAGATTCTAATTTAGGTCTGTCTCAAATCATTCATTCTATCATTAACTCCATAACGTTTCTCGTCAATCAATACTATGTCATTATTGCTAAACTTTTCAAAAACTATTAGATTATTTGCAGAAGTTGCAACATTTATCTTCCTCTCTTTTCTGCCACGAAATAAGATTTAGGGTATGTTTGGAAAGTCTAATTACTAAATAGTAATCACACAACTTCATTAATTACAAAGATATATTTATTTTTCATAATATTATTACAATGGTATAATTTAAGAGTCAAACAAGCAGTGGGTAACTAATTAAATAAAATTGTTAAGTTAATTTAATAAAATTAGGTTTTGACTTTATTGTAATGGGTAAGATTTGTTGTTGGATATTTTAATCTTTTGTGATTTTGACTTTTGAATGAAACTTGAATTATTAATAAGTTTGATTCATACTTGTGGTGACATTGGGTCGCTAGAAATTAGGATGTATGCATATGCTGGTAGAAGTTTTGAGTTTGAGCATAGAAATAAAGAGGAATAAACATTCGAAAGAGAGTAAAGTGAGTTTTTTTTCACGATCCTGCCATGTTGTGAGTGACACCCATACTAACTCTCAATGGGATGTAACGACTTGATCCGTGATTATTCATAAGGCACCTCGTGCGGAATCTCAAAAATTCTGAAAATTCGATGCCAAATTTGATTACTGTTTATTTATTTGTGAACATGATGAAATTTGGCAGCTTATCCTTAAAGTATCCGGAATGGTTTATATGTAAACGACATCGATTTACACGTATTGTAACAGGTAATTGTCTCACTGACTCCTTCAAGATACTGCAACTTTGAGCTGCTGAACTCATTGGAGTTTTAACACATTTTTACAGACCCTAGTTCCTTTAGCAATGAAATCCTGAACAAACAAGAAAACATCCTCGCACAACAAAAGAGGCTTATGAAAATAATGACAATCGTGATAGGCTGTTAGCTGAAAAGAATGAGCTTCTGCTGTAGCTGCACCTTTAAGTAGAGAGGCAACAACTAGGCGTCTTCTCAGAAATAGAATTGTTGAATGAAATTTCAATGAAAAAACAGTAATTTTTAACAGATTAATGTGTGCCCCAACTATTAAGTTTATTTACAAAATTTGCATAGTATGGTTAGTCATATCTTCACAACTTTTCTATTTTAACATCTACCTTGCACTATTCAATACTTTTTATACGCATATTGTCCTTGCCGATTTATCTACTATGTATAACAAAATAAGTAAGATGAATTTTTTCTTGTTGGGCCCGGGCAACGCCCGGACTACCACCACTAGTATCAAAATAAAACACTTCTAATTTCATAACAATGTTTCATAATCAAAGAAGAAAAAGGAACAAAATGAATTTACAATTATATTCCATAAAGATGAATACCAAGCCATAAGTTATTTCTCATTTTTGAAGATAATCAAAACTGTAATTTTGTTTCACAATTGGTTTATCCATTCCTTAGGAAATTCATATCTATTCAGTCAAATTTGACTTCGAATTGGTCTTCAAAACCTCAAAATTTATTTTCTTAGGGGTAAAATCTCAATTTTTACATCAAGTTCGTGAATCAAAGAATAAAAATGATGGATATTCTTGAAAAATGAACTAAATAAAAGTATAATCATTTAACTAACGTTTATACGAGAAAATTGCAGTTTTCTATGGTGCACATGTTACGAAAAATCGTTTGGAGGACTTCCAATGAAAAAAATCGATCTGTAATCTATTTATATCCACAAAACTTCAATGCCAGTAATTATGGATAGGTCTTGTGTCGTTGAGCGGTGCAAATAGTACTCTATTTCGGTATCAATGGTTTTGTTTGACTAAACCATGTTGGAAAATGGCATTTCAACACTACATATTTATGGCCACTATCTATTCAGCCCAAAGTCAATTTCTATAAATAATTTTTTCTTTTTGAAAAAATTATAATTAAGTTAATGTTGTCCAAGTGGGAGAATGTTAGAATTATTTATTAATTTTGGACTTAACATTATCTTATTATTAGATTTTAGTAAAACGAGCTAAATGTTAGCAGTTGTACAAGACTAGGGGTGTCAAATGGGTGAATTGAATCGGATTTGAATGGATTGAATATGGATTGAGTTAAAATGGATTGGATCACAATCCACCCATATAAAATATGGGTAAATATGGATTTGGTCAAATATGATTTGGGTAAAATGGTTGTAACCCACTTTAATCTCCTAAAACCATAAAAATATTAAATCAAAGCTAAGTTGTTAATACCTCAACCCCCACCATCCCACCCTATCCGTACCACCCCACCCCTGTACCCCCACCACCACCTCCCTCCACCCCCAAAAAGAAATTCAAAAAGACTTTATTTTTGAAAAGAATTTTTCCCTACCCCTTTACCCCCCACTCCGCCACCCCCAAATTATTATGTTTTTTGGAAAAATTAAAGTTTTAATTTTTTTAAATTATTCTTTTT
>JAJOOH010035173.1:0-15823 GCA_029582605.1 Solanum gracilifrons
AGAAAGAATGATTTCATCTTTCCCAAGTTGGAAGTGGGTCTTCTCCATTTTTCTTCCTTTGCTTAAATCAAGGTTTAATTCCTTATACCCATTTGATTTAGTATCATTTTAGGTGTATTTTGTTATTTTTTGATATGTGGTTAAAACCCCCCATTCTTGGGGTGTGATTTAGCAAGTATGTGTTGATATTGTTGTTGGGTCTTGCTTGCTGATAGGATAGATGTATTTTAATGGTGATTTCACCTAGTGGTTGTGGTTAAATTTAATGGGTTTGTAGTTGCAAACACAAGGCCACCTATGTGTTTTCGGCTTGCCCGAGAGGGAGGTCGCGAAACCAAGACCACTAGATTGATGGCCTAAGGACTTGGTCGACATGAGGTTCAGCCTGAGAGGGTGAGCCCTAGTCCCATATCCTAACACTCAGATCGAGAGAGTGAGTGGGGTAAGGCGTAGGCTAGCCTTCATGCGACAAATGGGTGTCCGAGAAGAACGCATTTGAAACGGGGTAAGTTGCCCAGGAGGGAACTTATTTCCATCTAAAGCTTAGCCTAGTCACTATTATCTTGCAAATTTCCTATCGAAAATATGTACCCAACGATTTATTTCAACTCGTATTGCGGTCACACCCCAAGAACTTGTCCCCGTACTTGATCTTCTTATTATATTTGTTGTTTTTTACTACTTGTGACAAAACCCCCAGTTGATATTTGATACCTTTGTGTCACTCCTTTTTATTTACAATGTTTTTAATCGTTAATGTCTTTAGCTACGACTAGTTTGAACTAAAATTTATTTTTCTACTAATTCTCAAAACCACTCCCTTGGGACACAACCCCAAACCTTGGTTGGGATACTATATTATCGACGATCGTAGACTCTCATACTGTAGGTTAGTGTCATTGGTCACGATAAGCATCACCGGTCTCAAGATATGCCATCCCGCATCCTCAACAAAGTTGAAGGGTCGGACAATATCTTGAAAGGATGAAAGAAGATGTGTCGACCCTTAGCCATACCGTTACCTCCCATTCCGTATCAATCAAGCAGTTGGAGACCCAAATGTGTCATATCTCGTCTCATCTAAACCCGAGACAACAAGGAGGGTTTCCTAGTGATACTATGGCTAACCCCAAGAATGAGGTTTAAGTGTGGACTTACGTCGTGCCACGACGTTAACTATGGCGCTGTTTGGGAGGCAACCCAAGTTTTTTATTTGTTTTCTTTTTAAGTTTGGAATAATGGTGTGTTGTTTGCGCAAGTTGAAGTGTGGAAAGTGTCCGAAAAGTGCAGGTTGGCGAGCAAAAGGTTTAGTTGGTACATCGCCGAAGAGGTCGGCGACCCCAACCTAGACCACCATTGGACTCAAGACATCTTTAAATTGGAGTCTGTAATGCTCGGTGAGTCGAGGAAATTATTGGCGAATCGCCAACCAGGTCAGCGATCGCGATATAGTCCACAGTTTGGACCCCCAAATTAACTGGAGGTCTTGTATAACTCAGTGAGGTAAGTGACCACTCAGCATGTCACAGAGTGGATCGGTGAGCAAAACTAATGTCGCCAACTGGGCAAGAACTGGACGGTTTTTAAGGCCAATGGTTTAAACTTTCAAACTCTTTCACTTTCCCTCACTTTTGAACTCCCAAAAGTCGCACCTATTTAGTATTTTCAATATTTTAGCATTTCTAAAGTATTTTAGTAGTTGATCTATGCTCGGATTGGGATTACATTGCCGCCAAGCATTTCAATCTTATTTTTATCGGCATTAAAGGTTGGTTTTCCGAACCTCGAGTTTAATCTTAGAATTTTGTACTCTAATGCATTTGATTTTATCTTGTTGATATGTGTTGGGTCTCTCTGATAGAATTAGAATGTCTGATTGCCTGTTTTAATTCAAATATCTTGCCCATAATGTGTATATTGTTGAAATCCCGTATTTTTGTGCCTTAAAATTGGTTAAAATGTGCGGGGTTATGCTTGC
Organism: Solanum gracilifrons; assembly: GCA_029582605.1. Taxonomy (NCBI): domain Eukaryota; kingdom Viridiplantae; phylum Streptophyta; class Magnoliopsida; order Solanales; family Solanaceae; genus Solanum; species Solanum gracilifrons. The sequence continues at coordinate 1,979 of JAJOOH010035173.1, forward strand.
ATGCCATTGGGTCTAGTTGGGTGAAGTTTAAGTAGCTCGTGTTTGTGCCAAACGACGTAATCTGCCAAATGATAGAGCGAGTGACATCATTCTTAAGGGCAAAACTCGTCAATTGGCCAAATTTGGCAAAACCGGGAGAAGTCTGAGTATCCCGAGGTAATGGGAATAATGCATCTTGCTTTCATTTGACTAGTGCATGTTTTGATTTTGTCTTCGGGGTTGCAGGGTTGAAATTGAGAAGTTGGGTTGAAAGTAGGCACGTTGGGTCATTTGGCGAGCTGGGTTGATCTCGCCGAACCACTCGGCGGTTCGCTGAAGTTCCCCATCTTGCCTTTAATTTCATGCGTTACTTGATGTTAAGTTCTGTAACTTTCAGCGAGAAGCCAGAGGTCACCGAAGGTACTCGACAACTCGCCGAAAGTCATCTTGATCGCCTTTTGCCTGCACCCCTGTAGAGTAAATTGCACTGTAATATTTGGCGGGCTGACCCTTGCTCGCTAAAAGTTATCGGCGATTTGCTGAAAAGCCTTCCCCATCACCGACTTGCCAAATTTTTTTGCAAAAATTTAGAGCCAATTCTTTTGGCGAGCCCAATCTAGCTCGCCAAAGCGATTATGTGACTCGCCGACTGGATTAGCGAGTCTGTCTGCGACTGTGTTTCTATGCACTTAAGTTAAATGTTTCTAACTTTTTCCTGATGTTTTGCAGATATGGTACGAACAAATATAGACATGCCACCCCGGAAAAGAGCACGAGGTATCACGATAAATGAAGGGGGTTCAAATCCTCCAAAGAAGGGAAGGCAAGAGCCTCCACCGGGAGACAAAGGCAAGGGAAAGAGGCCCATATCTGACAGAGCGACCACTGGCTCCCAAGCTGCTCTATCTGAGCCTAAGGACGACCATCAATTGCAGTCCTTGAGGGCTGAAATCTGGGTTCGATCTCACCCTACTTCTGCAGGATCCCTCCTACTTACACACTAGTAGACTTAGTGCCAGCTCAGGCACCTCTTGTGGACCCTATGCCACCTATCATTCCTCCTCCTAGACTTCTCAACAGGTTGAAATGAGATTGTTTGTGAACCATCCTCGAGGAGAAGCTACTATGTACAGAGGGCCTGTAGGGTAAATACTCTGATGTAAGGGACACCCTCCACTACCATAGGTTTGACCAGTTTACCAGGCCCCGATGCACTTACATTCCTTCATGGGTTCGGGAGTTCAATACAGCCTATGGAGAGTTGGTCCCAAAGAGCAAGAAAAAGGCAAGCGAGTTTAGACAGGTGAAGTCAGTCATGGTCCGAGGCAAGGAAGCCGGGTTCAACAGTGAGTAAATTAACACTGTTTTGCATAGAGCTCTACATTCTGCATGTCCCTACGAGGGATTACCTGTCGCTCAGTCCTTAGATGAGTTAAACGGCTGGCTGGCACCTCTAATTTTTGATACCACCCCGAGGTGGATCGAGGAAGGAGCCCCTATTGAGAAAAAAGATTTGAGTATTGTTGCTCGATTCTGGTTTGGCTTCATAAGCAGCACCATAATGCCATCCTAGAACTAGTCTGTCCTCCGCCATCCTAAGGCGGCATGCCTTGGATCTATCATATCACAGAGAAGCATCGACTTGGGACTTCTGATTGAGCAGGAGATGGCCATGAGGGCGAAGCAGAGGCAAACTTCCTTGCCATTCCCGATCCTGATCACTGAGTTATGCCGACATGCTGGAGTGCCCTGGGACGACATGAGGGATATTGAGGTGACACCTTCCTCCTCCACTGACATCTGCCGTATTGAGGCCGAGTACAGTCGTGAGGAGGCTGATAAGAGGAGAGCAGCTCCGACAGATACTTCTTCGGAGGTTGATAATGATTCCATATCTACAAAAGCATCTTTTCCCACTCCGACCTCCGGGCCTTCAGGTACTTCTGCCACTTCCTCCTCTTCACAGACCCCATGTACCTCCACCTCTGTCCATCCTACCAGGATAACTCAGGCTATGCTCCTAAAGATGGTGCATTTGGCCCATTCAGTTGACGTGAGAATGACTCGGCTAGAGAGATTTGTTCCCTTGATGATTGAGGTTGTTATTTTGGCTGCGCTGACCCCCCTCCAAACTTCTATTGACACTCTCACCGTGAGAGTTGAGGCTTGTAAGAACATGCAGGGGGAGATCTCTGAGGTTACGACTTTAAGAGCTGAAGTTGCTGATATGAGGAATGACGTAGTCTATCTAAAGTCTACTGACTTCACTTCATTGCTGGAGGCCGCAGATGACATGGATGCCCTTGAGACTTCAGATATTCCTCCAGCTACCACCGGAGATGTACACAGGGATGATGCAGAGTTGATGAGTCAGATGTTGCGACTGACGAGGAGCAGATAGAGATATGGGAGGACAACATATACGGAGACTTGCCAGATCTTGAGGAGATGATCATGCAGTCGGTGATCCAGACATCACTGACAGAGACATCTATGGCAGCCTCTAGTGGAGCAAGTTTTTTTAGGTGACTCCGGGTACTGAGGCCCGATATCAGACTGATGCACTAGGCACTGATGCCCATATAGATGGAGCAACTGTGTAGACATGATCCCTTCTTTACCTCCCTCTCTGTCTTACTTTATTTTTACTTTTGGATATTTTTGTTTGCATTTGAGAACAAATGGCTTTATTTGTGGTGGGGTGAGGGCACCTTTTGTGACCATTTATGACTTTGGTTTTATTTATATATTGAGTTTTTGGAGCTTAAATTGTGTCTTGCACTGTTTTTGTGGATGATTTAGTTTGTGGCTCCTTGTTTTTATTGTAAATAATTTTTGGACCCTTCCAAAAAATTTGTGCCACCTCTTGTGTGTGTTGAATGTGGTTGTTCTTTTGCAAATTTGAGTCTCGGTCTTGATCAATACCGGTGACTTGAATAGTGCTCATGATCGAACAAACATGAATGTACGGTTACGATGAGGCCAAATGAAGTTGCATAGACAATATGTAAACTTTTTGCATCTCGTTGTGACTAGCCAAGTATCAAATTGAGTAACTTGTGATGAACGTTGCACACTAGAGAAAGTATGGAGTCTTGTTTGACTTTGGTGTCAATGCCTTGTGTGATGAGCTTACCATGAGCCATATGTGAAGACACCTAGCATTTGCCCCGTTGGTCCGGTCGACTAAGTGAGGTGAACTCTTGAAATGATCTTAGGCAACTTTAATGACTGAAACAATTTGACATTATACCTCTTTTTGTGGCCTACCTTGTGAGTGTGTAAACCTCGCTTGAGAACCCTTTGAGCCTTAACCTTTTCTTGGAAGAAACTTGATTAAACTGTAACCTTTATTTGTCCATTCACCCTTAATCCTCATGAGATGTGGTTTGGTTGGATAGCCAACTTAGGCCAAAAGCCTAAGTTGGGTGTGTGGTGAAAAGAGAAGGCAAATCGAGAAGTGCAAGAAAGTACCCTTTGACTCATGTTTTAAGAAAAATGGAACCCCTCCATACAAAAAAAGAAATAGAAAAAGAAAAAAAGAATAATTTTATTTTTGTGGAATAAAGTTGTGAAAGTGCAAAGAAAATGGGGTGTCCAAACAATCCATGGAAGATGAATAATAGGGTGACTTTTGAGCACGAATGAGAATGATGAAAGAAGAGGAAAGAAAGTGTTGTTCACACCACATTTCATGAGGATAGAAGTCACTGAGCCTAAAGGACCAAACCTTTGCACTCAGCCCTGTTACAAGCCTTATAAAGACCTTTTTGATCTTTGAGTGAGTTGAAACAAGTGTTGATTGGAAAATACGGGCAAACCTATGGGTGGAATCATGCATTGTGTTCATCTTTGTGAGTGTGCGTGTTGATCTTGATTCTAGAGCTATAATTGATTGAACCATTGCGTGTGAACATGGAATCATTCTTTGTGTGAGGGCATTTGATCACTTTTGTTCAGCTTGAACTTGGCTTTAAAGAAAGTAGTGTGAGCTTGAGATTCTTTGATAATGGTGAGTCACAACTTGAATCTTTGAGTGCAAAATTGATCCTTGTATGAGTAAGTTGAGTCTTTTTATGTGCATGCACGATTGAATTTTGTGTCGCACTATTTGAGACATCCTTTTTGAATTGCTAAACTTGAATTTTACTTGAGGACAAACAAAATTTTAAGTTGGGGGTGTTGATGAGTCCATGATTTGGACTCATTTAGGGATTTATTTTGATAGATTTAGTGTCCTCAAATGCATATTTTGTACCAATACCTGATGTAAATCCTTGAATTTCAGGTATTTGGATTTAGGGACAAATCATGGACACTATTGAGCAAAAAGGAACAAGGTAGCTGAAAGAACAAAGAAAAGAAGGCCTGAGGATCACCTAAACCATTGGGTGAGTCACCAAATGGCCATAGTCTCACCTAATGTTCCAGTGTGCCAAGCCCTGAAGGAGAAAATCAAGTCAGTGATGGAAAGGAGCAGTCGGTGAGTCACCGAATGATCTCGCAATGCTGTGCTAGATCGCCCAAAGTTATAGAACTTGAAGTTGCTGGAGGCCAAAGTAAAAAGGTGATGGAATGGACCAAAGGGCGGATCGCTGAGTGGATCGGCGATCCCAACTAACTGCGCCGAATGGCCCTTCGCAGCATAATTTTCGGTGACTATAAATACTTGTTTGAATTTTTAGTTTAGTATGCAATTTTAGGATATCAAACATTATTTTTAAGTTTTTGAAGTTGAAAACTTAGAACTGAGTTTTGAGACAAACTTTCCTTAGCTTTGAAGATTCGAAGATTTCCATTTTTGAGAAATTGGAAGTGGATGTTGAAGATTCTTCATCTTAGACCTTTGTAAAGACAATATTAATCTACCTAGTTGATGGAAACACAATTTGGTAACAATTTCTACCTTTCTACTATGTCTAGCTTAAACCCCAATTCTTAGGGTGTGATTATGTGATTATGGGTTGATTTAACTGCTGGGTGTTATTAATTGATAGTTTAATTGCTGTTTAAAAGTGATTTCGTTCAATAATCATGGTTGAATTTAATGGGTTGTAGTTGCAAATGCAATCTTAACTTCGTGTTTTTGGCTTGCTCGAGAGAGAGGTTCTAAAACCAAAATTACTGAATTGATAGTCTATGGGTATTGGGTTGTCATGGATTCAGCTTAAGAGAGTGAATCCTAAAACCTCTTCCTCACATTTAGCTCGATAGAGTGAATGGACTAAAGCGAAGGTTGTGCATAATTGCTTCTTATTGGTGTTCGAGAGAAACCAATTTGATTCGGGGTAAATTGTTCGAGAGAAAGTTTATCCCCACTAAAGTCTAGGTTATTCACTGATTTACAACTATTTACTATTAATTACAATTATCCGTTTGTTTACCTTAGCCCATAATCCAATCACATCCCAAGAACCCGTCTCTATATTCGTATCTTCATGATTCGTTGTTGTCTTAGTTGATAACTACAACCCCCCCTACTTGATATTTGACACTTGTGTCACCCCCAAACTTGAATTATGTTTTTCTTCGTAAATGTTTTTAGTAATGATTGACTTGAGCATATTTTTACTTTTCTCTTGAGTCTCGAATACGTACCACTCCCTTGGGACTCGACCCCAACTCACTAGTTGGGTTATATTACTGACTAACGATCATTGGCACTTAGTATTGGATGAAGTGTCCGGATACGTGAAATCAGGCGTAAAACCCCTTTACATCAATTTCATCTTTCTAGACATGGGTTAGTCGTGGATACATGTAATTTCATCCTAAAACATGATTTAATATCAATTTTATCATAAAAAATCATTATCCACTCAATTGGATCAACATTCATCATAACCCACAACATTGGAAGAAACCCTAACTTGAAATGCGGAATTCTTCATCAAATTGGGAAATTCTCCATGGAAGGAAAGATTCCATGAATGAAAAGCCATGATACCTTGGAGATTAGAGATTTGACTTGATCTAGCTTGAACCCTCTTCTTCTTTCTAGAGAGAGAATATTTGGGAGATAGTTTCGATTTCTTTTGGGATTTTGAAATAATGACTTAGAATGAATGAATTTAGGGGTTATAAATTACTTATATAGGTGGATCCTACTCCCATAGAAAGGAAGCTTAAGAATAGTTATTAAGAGAGGTGACCCTCTTTTGGTCTAGGCTAGGGTAAAATGACACCACTTAATTCTAGTTAAAACAAGAAAGTCCCATTATGCCATTAAACTAACCGCCCAGACAGACCCATGAGACCATGTTGATGGGCCGTGGATGGACCTATGGTCTGTCCTGGTCAAACATGGCCGGAGTTCAGAGACTTTGTTAGCTACCTACGACACCCCTAACTACGGGTCGTGGAACCATCCATGGGGCGTGGGTCCTGACGTGGTTACTGCCTTAAGCAGTGTTCTGGGTGCTCATCCACAGGGCCACCTATGGGCCGTAGACTCACCCATGAGCCGTGGTTGGTCCTTGTGAGGTTGTACCTTGAGAATCTAACATACTATGCCCTCTATCTAGAATACGGGTTGCTACTTTTTGATTGGCAAATGACAATGTTTTTGACGAACTTGAGTTTTAAAGTAAAATGGTGATTGTGAACTGGTTTTACTTCCGTTTCGAAATGGTTTATATATTTTGGCCTAACTAATGCTCCTGCAACATTTATGGATCTTATGAACAGAGTATTCAAGCCTTATTTAGATATGTTTGTTATCGTATTAATTGATGACATTCTAATCTATTCGACGAATGATGAGGATCATGTTAGTCATCTCAAAGTAGTTCTTCAAACTCTCAAGGATAAAGAATTGTATGCTAAATTTTCCAAGTGTGAATTTTGGTAATTTCAAGTAAAGATTTTCTTATTCAAACTCAAATTCAGAATTGTATTTTTGAGTTTCTTTGACCTATTTTTCAAAATATATGATTTGGGTGTTGACTATTTTCGGAATCTTATTGTTGTTACTTAACTGTACTAGGTTGTGTGGCTCTGGAAATTATTCGTAAAGGGAAGACACAAGTTTTTGATTGACTTACGATTGAATTGATGCAAGTGATCTTCTAAGCCTTGTAAAATTTGTAGAATTTTGTATTTTCCCTTCATTGTGTGTGTTGGGGAGTAATGAGAATGAGGTGATGGGTTCAATTATTCCACGTCATTGATCTTAATGAAATAAAAGAGGATTATTGAAAAAGGTAATGTGTTGATTATAATGCTTTGTGAATTTCCTTGTTATGGACCCTAATCCATTTATTAATGATATGCTTTGATGACATTATTATGGACTTGAATTGCTTTAGTTGTTATCTCTTCCTTGTGGTGTAAAATTTCTTAATTTTATTGAATTCCTTGCAGTGTGATGAGACATGTGATGATTGTACCGAAGGAAAATGATTCTGAAAAGTAATATGATATAAAGTCCAAGGGAAATGGTTTTTGCAAGTGATATGATATAAAGCCACTGGGAAATGGTTCAGGCTAGTTATATTGTGTTGAAGGGAAATGGTTTCACAAGTGATATGGTCTAAAGATGAAGGTAAATGGTTCTGTCTTGTTATATGATATAAAGTTGAGGGGAAATGATTTCAGCTATTGATATTGTGTGGAAGAGAAATGATTCACACAAGAGTTTGACTATTGTAATTTGATGCAGTTTGATACTTGTGATTGATCTACTTGTTACTTGTGATTGGTCAACTTGATACTTGTGATTGATCTAGTTATTAGTTGTGATTGATCTACTTGATAATTATGATTAATCCATTTGATACTTGTGATTAACATCGTTAATATTCATTGCTTATTTTACTGTGTCTATTGGACTGTGATTGTTAAGCCTTTTGAACTGTGTATTGTAAAACTGTTAGGTTTGGATGATTTTTATGCAGGTTGTAGTTTAGAAAATTTGGTTGAGATGAAGGAATATTCATATTCTAGCCTAGTTTCGCTTTGTTTAGTTTACTTATTGGGTACAATATTTTTTGGTTTTCACTCCTTGCTTCTACACTTGTGTATATTCAGAGCCTAGATCCGTGTGATTTCTCATTTTTTGATTTACATATAAGGCTTTTATGAGGATACGTTGAGAGGTAGCTGTTTGTCATCCCGGCGGACCCTCTTTTTTCTTATTTTATACTTTGTTCTTTTTGAGAAATAAACACTTAGAGACTTGTAATTATCTTTCTGTTATGCATTTTAATTAGTGGCTTTCATACATGACAATCAGATGTTGAAGTTATATTAGAATGACTAAGTTTTCCGCTATTGTGATTGTTCTTGGTTTACCTTCCACATTTCTTTTTTATTGTTGAGAATAGAAGTTCATTTTTGTATTCTGACAAATAATATCATAGCCCCAGGTTCATAGGTCTTAAATGTGTACAAAATAAGTCTAAGTAGAGTCTCAAAGATTGATACATAGAGGTCTGTACTTATCTTTGAGAGACTATAAAGGTTGTTAGGAAACTTCCTTTTGTTAATTCTTTCATATTGTGTGTGGTTACCTTCAGTGATCTTGAGTTGTCGCGTGTTGTTTTGGCCGATGCCGAGGACTAAAGCTTTTATTTTTGGTGGTGGGAGGAACTATTCCCTGATTAAGTTTTTGAGACCTTATCTAGGGGTAAGGGTAGGGCCCGAGCTAGAGGCCATGCTCATGGAGTAGATTTGGTAAGAGGTCATGCTCGTTGAGCGGCACCAGCTAGAGCCCAAGCTAGAGATGTCTATCTGGTGCCATTGGTTGAGGTTCCTGATGACCAAGTTCCTCATGGGTATGTAGCTCCTTTGTTTCAGGATACATTGTTGAGGATGTTCGGTGTGTTTGAGAACTTCTCTCAAGGTTGCATAAATAGGCACACCATAGGGTTTTCAGATGAGTTTGGGTGTGCAAACCCTAAGTCAGTAGCTCAGGCTCTAGTTATCCATGATCAGGTGGTGTTAACCACTAGTGGTTCCTACACGAGCTGTTGGTGCAGAGATTGCTTATAATGTTATTCTTGTAGCGAGTGATCAATAATGTTATGACAGGTTGCATATAAGAAAACCACCCAGTTTCAAAAACTAATGCCTCAACTTGTGCCACATTCAAATCTGCCGCAATGATGACCGGTAAAGTGCCATCTCTTTCCAGGAATACATACCTCAAATGTGATGGTAGAGCCTTAAGCTCCAATCTCGGAGCCTCTTCAACAGATGGTTTTGCAGGTGGAGAGTCACGATTCTTCATGTCTAACTCAAATTTCTTTGGTTTCGAATAGAATTCGAACCTATCAAGTATGGTGACCAATTCATCATAGTCTTCAATCCCATCACCCTCAAAGTTCATCATTACCGCTGCTAGTGCATCAATACCCAACCTTTCTTCAATAGACACCTCAGAACCACTCTCTACAATATGCATCACCACAGATACCGATTTGAGCTCACTCCTCTACTTTATGGACCTATAGTTATTGAAAGTTGCATCTTCATTATTCATTCTGAACTTCATCTGCCCCTTTTTCATATCGACCAAGGCATGCCCAGTGGCAAGGAATGGTCTCCCAAGAATGATGGGAACCTGAAAATCAACCTCACAGTCAAGAATCACAAAATCCACCAGAAAGATAAAAGTGTAACACCCCATAAAAATTAGTAAGACCTAGCTAATGCTTGACGAAATCTAGTAGGTCAAACTAGAGCCTCACATGTGAGTTTGAAGTTGGAAACTTGATTAAATGTTGTTAAATGGTTTCCCGAGTAAGGGTTGAGGAATTTAGGGATTAAACGTCAAGATACGACTATAACGCTCGGAAACTAGTGAGTTGAACTAATGTGTTGTAGAGTCAGTGGAGTTTTGGAGTGATGTATGAGGGTTAAAACTCATAGAAATGACTCCCGTACTTAGAATGACATGTTTAGGGGTTAAATGTTCGAGTACGACTCCCCAAGGACCACCCAAAAAGCTGTCAAAATAGCTTGGTTCACGGTTCCAATTAATGCCCAGTAGATCAACCTACACCCCGTAGGTCATGGGTGTAGGTCAGTCCTAAGTTGGCTTGCAACATATGAGCCTCAGGCCCAAACGACGAACCCAAACCACGCCCATTCATCCCATCCACGGTCCATGGATGGGGATCCGTAGGTGGTGCCAAATTTTGGATCTTTAGTTTAAGTTAGGATTTTGGGAATTAGTTAGGTATTTAATTATTTTAGTCTATGGTCATTTTATATTGATTTAATAGACCTATATAAACCACTTTAATTCATCAAAACACCTTTTAATAAATCATAACCCAAGACCCCAAATCAAATCCCAACTTCCCTTCCCTACAAGAATCTTCTCTCTAGAACCTCCATTGAAGACCAAGAAAGAGATCAACTAGGGCTTGAAGATGGGAGATTTTCAATACGAATTTGGTGGAATTCTACACCTAAGGTATGGGAGTTTTCATCCTTGTCTAAGTTCCATTGAAGGAGCCCTCTCAAAATATGTTTTCAAGTCTCCAATTTTCCCCAAATCTAGGGTTTTTCAATCTAGTCATGTGTCTCTTTCCAAAACGAATTCAATTGTTTAATTAAGGTTTATTATGATTTATTTTGGTGATTTATGATTGGATTAATGGAGCATTCATGGATTTTGATCAAAGTCTCCTTTGGACCCATGATTTCCCGTTCTTCCGAAATTGTGATCTAAGGTGTGACTTGATTGATCATGAAAACTTAACAATCGATTATGTTTATGTTTATTATTTTGTTGAATCATGATATCTCTCTATCTAGTATGGTAATTCTATAAGTTAGGGTTGATCTTGATTCTTAGCCTTGAAAGGCAATTTGCTAGGGTTGTATATGTTGATGAAGATTGTATATGAACTTGTTGATCCACTTGAAAGGTGGAGGTGTTTAATTATGATGTAGTTACTTGATGTTATTATAATTCTACATGTATTCTTGATTAACCTAAGATTCTAGGGTTATGTCATGAAAGGGGCAAATTGAGGGTTTAGATGTGAACCTTTAAGATTAATGAACTTCTTGACGAATTTCCTTAGATTGGCTCACCTAGACATGAATCACTTATGATCAAAGCTTGTAGACATGAATTAACTTGGTTAGGTCTCAGATGATGAATCATGGTTGAAGTAGTATTGAGTTTTAGTTACTTGATGCTATATGCCTATAATTGATCAAGAATGAGGCATGTGGTTAGTTTACCTTGAGAGTTAGGTTTACAGGATGACCATGTGAGGCATTGCTTGAGAGTAATGATTGAAGTATGAAGATGACTTCTAGGACTTTAAGAGTGAAAGCTAAAATGAATGAACTATGAATGTAGAGGCTTTAAGAATGAAGCTATTATGCATGTCAAATTGCATAAGGTACCATTATGGAAGGACTTTACCCACATGACCTACACTGTGAGTATATGAGCTTATACATTCAAATGAATAAACTATTTGAGTTATGGTTACATACATGTCTATTATGATAAATGTTAGATGTGTTGATTTACATGGTCTATGATCCTTGTATGCAATATATGTGAATGATGCATGATTGTGATATTATGTACATACTTATGAACACTTTGAGAGGGAAGTGTCTATGATGATAATGTTGTTGTTGTGTCACTGCAAGGACAATTATACACACACTCCATGCATAAACATGATTATGATGTATCAACGCTGTCAATTCAAAGTATAGTTCTCATATGCACCTTTACACATTATTATGCATGAAATGTACATGACCATGATGATCCTATTGTGTTAATTGAAAGTCCATTCTCATGAGAACACATGATCTAGGTGTGAAAGTTATTCTCACATACTAATGATGATTCTAAGGTTCAAAGTCCAATTCTCACTTTAATGAATCTATGAGCTATTTCATAAATTGTATTGAACGAAGGGTAGAGAACTCCTTCACACATGTAAATACAATTCAAGACTAATAATGTATAATTTGGGAAAGAATGCTTAGCACCGAATGTATATGGTCAATGAGGTAAAGGCCCTTCCGCCAATGCAATAGGTTGGGTCATCTAAGTGAACTTATGAGATGGAAGCTCTTTCGCCAATGCAAGAGGTCAGGTTTCTAGAAGCAATCTCCCTATCCCATAACTATGTGCCAACATAGGACTTTAGCTAGTGGATCCACCTTATAGCTATACATTTAGTTCTCCCTTAGGCAAGTAGGACACCTTCTTTTGGTGTGGGGTTACACGACACCGAATTCCATGTAGCTCACATGGTCTATGTCGGTTATGGCTACTTTCCCTATATAATAAAGATAATGAATGAGACATGAACTATACTATGACTTCTTATTGAGTTTTACTTAGTAGGAGTGGGAGTATGGGACTTCACTTTTATATTGCACAAGTAGACTTAGTAGGATGTCATGGGATGGTTCCTTTATATTATGATGAGACTTGAATGCATGCATGTGTGTTGAATGGATAGTTGTTATGAATGACTTTCCTTATAATTCAAGTAATGTACATGACTATTTCCTTATTTGTGACTATTGATTATAATGAGGTCTAAACATGAAATGCATGACTAAAGTAGTTTCAAGGGAGTACTTAGTTGGGTTGGTATTATGGGATGCCAACCACACATTGCACAAGTGTTCCTTAGGGGTTACTAAGGTAATGACTTCACTATGAAATGAGTATGAACGTGATATTGGCTTGTGTTGTACATTGTAAATGCATGTTAGTTACCATACATTGCATAAGTGTTTCTTAGGGGTTGTTTATGTGATGATTACTTAATGATGAGATGATCTTGGTATTTGACTTTGTATTACATTGTGATTGGAGGCTATGTGTTGTGAAGATTGGGATGTGTATCATGTTGATGTTGGAGACTATGCTTGTTATTATAATGATATCTCTCATGTTATAATGAAATGTAGTGAGTTGCCTTATTTGTTGCATTCTCCAACTATTTCAAATATGATGTTCAAAATTAGCATATAGCATGATATAAAATGAAATGTACCTTTTCATGCATGTTATGATTTTGTGCATGGCTTCCATACTCAGTACATTTTGTGCTAACCCCATCTTTCTACATTTTCTATAAGTGTAGGCTTCAGAGATATTGGATTCCATCCTCGTGGCTAGGTTCAGAGGAGATCAAGACGAATAAGATTGGTGAGTCCTTATTGTATTCGAGGGCTCAACCATATGTCCCTTATGTCTTTACTTTCATGTTTTAAACTTTGGTTGTAAGGGCTATGTCCCTAAGATTGTATTTCAAGAGTTATAATCCAAGTGTTATAGATGGTTTGAGACATAGTTTCATAGATTCTCTTTCGTTTTATAAGAGACTTTGATTGTAAAGAAAGGTTTTAAAATTCCTCTCTATTTTCCTATGCTTTCATGTTCATGTATGCTATGAGGCTTGTATGAGACCCCTTCGGGTTCAAGTACGCCGGTCACGTCTAGGGGGTGCTCTCGAGGTGTGACCAAATACTCCACTTTCACTAGTACATCATGGAGCACACCAATGGGCCTCTTGACAGTTCTATTGGCCATGAGCAACCTGTCACGGACTTAGAGTATTTGCTAAGACTCCGTGCGGCACTTGACAACTTACTCCCTATTCTTTCAAGATCTCGTAAGCTCAAGTAAGCCTTTAAGACTAAGATCGCTAAGAGAATGTTTTAAGAAAGACTTAGAAAGATCAAAGAGAGCTTTTTTGGAAGAAGGCTTTTGTATTGGCTTTGGAAGATTGCTTACAACTTTTGTGATGCCTTGCAAATGGTTGGCACCTCTATTTATACTACTTCCTAAGGACTAAAGTACAATTAAAAATTACTTACAAGTCCCTAGATTATTTACACTTTGGTCCTAGTTCTAGAACTCTC
>JAJOOH010035174.1:0-11593 GCA_029582605.1 Solanum gracilifrons
GACATTGACTTTGAAGATGAAGGTCCACTTGCCAAAAGATTGCGAGCAAATAATGTTCCGTATTCTAAGGTAATGTTGTTCATCTGATTTTTATTTTTTATTTTTGTCACATTCATGTTTAGATTTTTATTGGTAATATAAATGTGTCATGCAAGTATTTTTTATTATGTTTTAGAATATTGTTGGTGGATCTGGGATCAGTGTTTCAAAGCATATAAATCCTAAAGGACGAAGTTCGGCTTCAAAGAAACGGAAAAAATTGATTCAACCCTTAAAGATGAGCATTACTGTGGGAATATGGAAAGATGAAAATTGATACTGTGAATATGAAGCTTCTAAGCAAGGTGGTCAGTCAAATCGGAGGGCCAAGGAGTAAAAAGTGTTATTTCTTAAGACAGAATTTCATGAATGTTTTATGGTTTTGAATCTCTTTTGTTATTTTGGATAGTACTTTAATTGAGTTTATGGTTTTGATTTCGTTGTTGGATATTGTCTTTATTTTGAGATTATGCATTTATTTGGTTGCTTTTTTGGTTAAATTTTGTGATAAATTTATAGTGTGAGTTTGATTTGTAAATGTATGAGTTTGGTATAAATTTAGGTACACATTATGTAAATTATTTAGGTGTTGATCAATGAATGAATGTTTTAAGGTTGGTATATAATTAAATCAGTTGATTTACTATTTACAACCATTATTATGAAAATGAGTTTTATCATTATTGAAAAATTATACTAAATGCTTGCATATGATCGATTGGATTTCATTCAAAGTTGCAGGTTGGTATACATACTAATGTGTTTACCCAGTTTTGTGCTTTTTTCTTTCATATGTAAACCTTTTTTTTTTCTTTAACAGAGTGTGTTTTTTTGGTTTCAGTGTTAATCAAGATTGTAGTCATAACCTGTTTTTTTCCAATGTAAAATTTTAGGTTTGTATATAATGTTAGCATTCAGCTTATATATACCATCATTATTATGACATTTGGTTGTTATATATTCCAACATTTTTACCAAGTTTTGTGCCAGTTTAACAAGAGTAAATCAATTTTTACAGTAATTGAGTGTTAATTATTGTATCATCCAAACTAATATACTAACATTTAATACTTTTCAATTTATTGTTTTAGGTTGGTGTATACTGCAAACATTTGTTTTACTATATACAATCATTATTATGATCCTTTATTTTTACCATAAATTTGTGCCTATTTACCATAATTTCTCCAAGAATTTGCTTATTCACCATATCAAATCAACAGCAGATTAACATCCAATAAGTTCATTTTTTATCAATATTTCTGGATATGTGACAACACGTAATCCAAAAGAGTTATGATATCTATTATATACAACCATTGATAACAACTATGACTTCAAAAATATGAATAAGATAACAAAAAGTAATCAACTTTGAAATAAGGTAATGAAATTTTAAACAGTACATCTAATAAAAGTAATATAGTTCAACTGTATAGAAAAAAAAATCTGAATTGCATGTCTTTTGATCTAAATAAACTTGCACTCCCATATCGTTATGTATCTTCATTGGTGGAGATGGACCACTCACGAAATACTTGAGTTCCAAATGATAAATTGTTGTGTCCACTCTCAATTGTGAATATATAGCTATAATCAAGCCTTTGTATTGGTGGTTGGACCATACATCAGTCCTTCAATATTGTAATCCACGTAATTGCCTGTTTAAAATAACAAATTCTTCATTAATTTTAAAGGGAACTTTCAGAATTACATACTATAGCCATCAACTTATTTAGCTTTGTTTTTACATTGGTTTTCGTTGGTATATAAGACAGTTATTGAAATAGCAAAGTTTTTACCAAAATTTTAACCATTTAATGAACTTAAAATAAATAGTCAAAGACAGTTATTGAAATACCAAAGTATTTTACCAAAATTTCAACCATTTAATGAACTTTAAATAAGCAATCAAAGATTACATACCCTTAAACCAATTTTTAAAATTTATGATTTTACCAGGGTACCATCAATAAATGTAGGAACTATTTTTCATATTATTATTTACACCAAATAATTTATTACTCCAATCATTTTAATATACGTATGTTCATACATAAGGTAATATAAATTTGACCAAACAATACACCAAAACATACATCAGGCTATTTGTTTGGTGTCAGTTATTAGCGACAAATATACCAGATCACATATCAAAATAAATACAGAAATACATATCACAAACCTATTGATATAAACTGCTACCATACAACACACATCATACCAATTAAACTTAAACTTTAACAAAAAGTAAATTTGACACATCAGTGTACAACAAAATCATATGAAGGCATTGTAATTACACCAAAATTTCGACGCTCCAGATTAATTTACACCAAAATTGACAAACTAAACAAAACGAATAACTACCAAAAAGTACAAAATAGATATTTGTGAAAAATTAAATTCAATCACGTAATAAAACACCATGAGAACTATTTTTATACAATTACCTGATGAGTCCCATCACCCGTTGTGTTGAATTAGAATTGAGAAATTATTGATATGCATTTTTTCGATAGTCGTTCTTCTCAGAGAAAGGGAGTTTTGTTTTGATAGGAAACCTCTATTTATGGGAGATAATATATAACAAATTTGAACAAATCAGGGAATGTAAAATTATTGGAGAAATTTATGGGAATTGGGATAAGCATGGCTGATTTGGAAATTTTATTTTTTTTAAAATTTAAATTCTACTTTTGAAAAAAAAATATTGCTATATAATTGAAAAAAAAAAGTATTGCTATGTTGGTGTAAATATAGTTGTTTAGTTGTATGCTTAAAAAATCGGTCCGTTATTAATTACCCATCTGTTTTACTTCCATTTTGTTTTCAAAAATTAAAATTTCTTGTACTATCTTTTATTCATAAAGTTAAAATTGAATACTTAAAAGTAAAAAAAAAATCTATCGGAGTACTATGAGATAAAAGGACGCATACTAAAGATGAGTGTTGCATAAATGTGATTGCTAGTAAATAGAAATGGGGCATATCGATTTTCAAACTTCAAAGTTTGGGGCAAATTTATTATTTAACCTTCCTGGTTTGAATCACTAGTGTTCGGTATGAAGAGAAGATGTTTTTCAAGAGAAATACTTAAAATAAATTGATTTTTTATTTATAATTTTTTATTTTTATTTGGTAAGTAAGCAAGAAAACATTTTTCAAGAATATTTATATGTAATTTAGTAAAAATACAATAGGAATGTGGAGTGGGTTTTAGGGGTGGGATGTTCAAGAATTTGGTGTCGGGGTGGAGACAATGGATTTGGAATATCATTTTTAAAGAACTTGCTTGTCGAGAGTAAATATTTTTCAAAATATTTTGATCAACCAAACATAAAAAAATGAAGAAAAAAAATTTCCTTCGTATCAAACACACCCTACGGCCTACATCATACCTTTTGAAATAGAGGAATACGCTTATTTTGGGCCATGGATTTCTTCCATCTTACAACGATACTAGTCGATTGGGCTGACTGGCCTGGTTCGATTGGCCCGTTATGTAATTATCCATTAACCTCTTTTAGTCTTTCTGATTCCCATTTCTTAGCTATATATATTTTTGGGTAACTTACGGGAATTCCACTAGTTTAGAAACTAATTACTTAGTTACACGCTAGTTTACAGAATTACAAATCTTATCAGATTTTGGTGTAGTTAGATACTTCCCGATACATCGAGATATATGAAGTCAAAATTAAATGTAATTTGCTCTAGATACACTGTATCCCAAGTGGATTCGCATGTATTTGGGATACATAGACAAAATTCGTTTGCCTCCCTCCTATCTCGCTCTCCACTCTCATGTGTATCTGGTATTCCAGATACATGCGAATCACACTAGATATATACATATACATCTATTTAATTTGTATCTAGTGTGATTCACATGTATCTGAGATACATAGACAAATCTCGTTCACCTCCCTTTTGTTCTCGCTCGCCTCGATCTCTCCATATTTCAATGTATATAGTAGCAAAAATTATGTATCTAAGTGTATAAAACATGTATCTAGGTGTATATGACTTGAAATCTGTTATGGAATTATTAATTAGTGATATAAAATGTAATTATTTCAAACTATAGAAAAAAATAACAAATATGGGAAGAATATTTATGTAATTAGGTAGTTTCTCTAATATTGGTATACCTGTCATTTTCCAGTGTCGTTTTAAATTGAAACAACTACATAAACATCTCCTATTCTAATTTCTGTCTACCAGAATAATTTCAATCAATTTTTATTCATCCTATCGAATAATTTCCTCAAAATAATCAAGATTAATTTTTACACTATATTTTGAAAACATTTGATGTTCTAAATGATTTCCACATTTGGTTTACAAAAACATGAACGTTTTGTATTTGGCAAAGCTACCACTAGAAACTGTAGCTAAAAACAAACTTTCTAAGTGACATTTCACGCTAATTATCTCATCCGCACCCTCCAACAATCTCCACTCTGCTTATTTGTCAAGAACGGAAAAAAATAAGTAAAAATCCCGCTTATTTTTCCTTCATTCGAAATACTTAGTCCAAGTTGAATATGCTGGATGTCTTTTTCCACTTCCTCACCCAATCACTCTTAATAAAAAAACAGCTTAACTATGCTCCCTTTATTCCACTTTATATGATATCGGATATACTACAATTTAGAATACGATAGTCAAATTAATTAATTCTCAGTGTAAATTCAAATTGAGTCTCTTCAAGTTTTAAAAAAATATTACATTTTTTTTGATAATATTTGTGAAAATATGAACAAAAATTTTCTTTGACTCTCTAATCACACAGAGTGCGTATAATATTTCTTTGACTGAAGTTATATATTAGTTCATGCATGCAACTTGCAAGGTTCAACTAATATAATTTTTTCTGATTTTTCAAATACTTTGATGTCTGCATAGTGACAATAAAATGGTATTTCAACGCACCTCATACGCGGCCAAGGAAAAATTAAGTAAAAAAACAACAATAGTATAATAAGCATGACAAAACAAAAAATATAAATAATAAAACACGAAGAAATAACATTATAACGAATTATTAACCTGTACAAAAACCAAATCATAATAAAATGATAATATTTATACACCAAATGATGGCATGATGGTAAACAGTTTGCGAATAAATGCATGACCTATGTTTGAACGTATTTAATTATTATTTAATCATATTCAATTAATATATACTTTTACTTTATCGAATTATAATTTGCCTATAATAAGTTGCGTTATTACTATTGTTTAAATACCCCAGGGTAATTTTTATCTAAATAAACCTTTCTACTGGGTTTACAGTTTCTGACGTCAGCGATATTACGTCAGCTTGCGTCATGTTTAATGAGTCAACCAAAGGTTCATGTTCCATAAAAATGTTTAGGAATATTTTATAAGACGCGTCCAACTGTTCTTGACTTATCCGACAATATTTCAACCTGCCCGACCGTGTAATGCATGGTGAGTCTGTTTCATATCTAATTAGAGATTTCAAATTTATTTTAGATATGAATTTTTTTAAGGTGAAGTGTTACCCTTAAGTGAGTCGTGCCGTGAACGATGAGCCTCCAATGTAGACACGAAATATCGATGATAAACCCAAAATAAATAAATAATAATATTCTCGTTTTAATTTATTTGTGTGATTGTGGCTTGATATGTAAAGAGAAAATACATCATTACCCCATTAAATTATAACACTTTTTTTTAAAAGACACTTAAACTTTGAAAGGGTCCTAGTACCCCTTTATTCTTTTTCGGAGTGGATTAATTACCCCCTAAGGATCCTAGGTGGCACACAAAGTGTATTTCACTCGCCAGTGGTGAGTGAGATAAACCAAAAATATATTATTTTATTTATTTTAGCATTTATTTAATTAGAAATATGATTTTTCCTTTTACTCTATTTGTTTTATTGTAGTTTTAATGGAAACAAAACGTAGTTTTATTGCATTTTTGCAATTGGGATCGATCGGCACTCCAATGAACAAGCTGCAATGCTTGCACTGAAAAATAAATTGGTGGCCATAAAAAATTTCACTCCAAAGCTTCGAAGAAAATTGATGAGATTGTTGAAAGAGAAAGAGAAAGAGATGAAAGCGGAGTGAGGTGGTGGAGGAAGATCGAAAAGAAATGTCAGAGAGATTGACGGCGACAACGAACGACAAAGAGGGAATCGCCAGGGGTCATGTTCAAACGAAGTAGAAAATATCCCATCTAAATCAGAGAGAGATTTCCGGTCTTTGCAGATACAACACATTTTGATTCCGGGCAAAAATCAAAGGCAAAGTACACAAAAAGAAGATTAACATGGAGAAAATAGAAGAGATTTTGCTCCTATAGATTTGCTTAGCCATTGTTAAGATGTGTTATTGATGTTATAGCATTGGTGGCTAGGCCAGAAAATTGCTGCCGCGGCGTAAAGAACGGTTGCTGCTGTTGAATTATTTTTGAAGAAGAGAAAAGATAATTTATTTATTTATTTTTAAAAAATAATACTCCAAATAACATATATGAAAATAATTTTTTTAAAATTAACCTAATTGACACGTGGTAAGTATTAATTGGTGCGTCTATGCACTTCCTTTCTTATACTTGGGGTTGATCCAAAAATGAGATACTTTTACCATTTTTAAATTGTTTAAGGGGTACTAGGACCTTTGTAAAGTTCCAGTGTCTTTTTAAGAAAAATGTTATAGTTGAATGGAATAATGATGTATTTTCTCATATGGAAATAAATAAAAGAAGACAAACTTCATAAAAATTAAATAAGTTTAGCTCAATTCATTTCAATCTAAGTAAGGTTTAGTAGTCAGTCACCCATTTATTAACTCAATCTATTTTTATTTACTCAAATTAAGTTCAACTTGTCTATTTAACACCTCAAAAGTGACAAGCTAGCACACAATATTAATGAAATCAAAACCAAACAAGGGTAAAAATTTCAAACATGAAAGTCCAACCTTTAAGTCTTTTATCACAATGCCCTGTGAAAATGACGTGCAATGGAGTATTTTGTTTAAGCAAATTATTAGGAGTCAAATTTGTTTCTTTCTTGAGTTGAAATTGTCAAATAATTGACTTTTTTTTTTAAATTTATGTAATTAGCATCCGCGTAATTGTGAAAAATAATGCCCAGATATATGGTACACCGTCCACTTTGAAACATTGAAGTTTCTTATTATGTCTTTTTTCCGGAATTAATTTAGTTATTTTAATATGCACACATTCTCGAAGAGTTAGATAAAGAAATTTTTACATTGTATGTTTAATTATCGAAAAATATTTATTTATTGAAAATAAAAGTATATTATAATGGACGGTGAAGTACTTCCTCCATTTCATTTTTACTTGACATATCATGTATCAACATTAGATGCTTTATTTTACTCGTCTATTTTAACAAATCAAGGAAAGTTTTTTTATATCATTCTTAATATTAAATAACTATGTAAAGTAGTATTAGTCAAATGTTTAGTTCAAAACATCATTAATAAGTTTAGATTAGTAAAAATACCTCTGATTAGAACTTTTTTTAAAAATGTATCAAGTCAGCATAGGTCAAGTAATATGAAACAGAGGGATAGAAAACAGAAAAGAGTTGCACTCTCTCTAGCTAGCTCTTCCTCCCTCTTTCCTAACTAAGTTTAGAGTTGACTCCCTTATTCCTACTTATAATTTGTATTTATTGTCTTTATCGAGAAGGGTAGAAAATATAATATGCAGTCACGTAAATATAATTGACTAAACTATGACTTTTCATAGACTCATCGATCACTTGTAGATACTGGATGATCAATATAATTTTTATTTCTGTATTACAACTACAAGACCCTATATTACACAAAATACGAATAATTATTCCGTGATGAAAGTTGCAAATTTACAGAATTTGAAATCAAAAGCTAAGATATGCCATTCAGTACAAGTTCTTGTACTCATCCTTCTCACAAAAAAAAAATCGATAGAATGTATCAAAATGTCGTTAAAAGTTGAGGTATATTTATAATTAAGAATTAAAAGAAAGGTTGTGTCCAGAAATTATCGACGGATTGGGTCCAAATGTGGTCAAAAGGTTCAGTCTGAAAATTGTCGATAGGATTCATTGTCCAGGAAAAGGAGTCTGGAAGTGGTTCCATTGAAAATTGTTCCATTGATCTCATGTAATTATTATCCTCTTCGATCCAGTCCAATCCATTTACATGGGAAGTACTAGAATCGGAATATAAATCATGATGATCACTTGATGAAACCTCTAGATGAATTGAAGTCTCATGAACAAGATGATTTGACACCTCTTTCATAACTTCTTTGTGTTCCAAAACCTTAATAAGAATTTTGAGATCGGCCTGTTGACTCTGAAGATTGATCAATTATTTGCTGATCCATTGTCACACGTTTCTTAAGATGAGCATGCCAATGGTTTTTGACATCATTGTCGGATCTTCCTGGTAATTTTGTAGCAATCGTTGACCATCTGCAAAATTTAACACGTACGTATACATTAAAAGAGAATCATAAAAAAAGGTGTCGATTTAATAAAGGGTCGATGTGAGACTCTCACAACTTCTTATTAGTGCAACATATATATGTACGTACGTACGTACCTTTTTCCGAGTTCGTTGTGTAATTTAATAATGAGTTGTTCTTCTTCATGACTATAATTTCCTTTTTTCAAGCCAGGCCTCAAATAATTCATCCATCTCAATCTACAACTCTTCCCGCACCTCATTAAACCTAAAAATATTAAAAAGTAAGTAACTTATTAAACAAAATAAAACATATACTGTACGTTTACTAATTAATTAATTACCAGCATATTTAGGCAATTGCCTCCAATTGGGATGACCAAATCTTTCAATAAAAGCTCTTAATTTGTTGTCTTCATCTTCACTCCATGCACCTTTTTTTATTCCATTTTTGTCAACAAAAGGAGTTCTCACCATACTTTCTAATTTGGAATTAATATCTCTCTTTTTGTTATGTTAATTTGATTTAATTAAACTCACTATCTGACTAATTTGCAGAGTAAAGTGTTCTCTCTTATATGTGATAGTGGCAGACAACTGAAGCCGTGTTTTCTTATTAATTTATTTCTCATCTAAATCAAACAACAAGTTGTTTTGTAGTATTTATAATAAACAATTAATTAATGTAAACCCCCAATTATATGACTAGCTAGTATCGGATAATATTCCAATAATGAGACTTCTTTAGTATCTTTACTCTAAGATAATTTTAGCCACCAACCGAAGATCCAGTAAAGGTGTGTTAATCCATTTCTTTATTTTCTTTCTCTCACAATCTATGTAGCACCATTCCGATTTTCAAGAGTCCAGTAGAAAACATGAAAAAATTCTAATAAAAAGAGATTTATTCATTTATTTTTGATGATCGAGCTAGCTTTTGCGCACAATTATTTTATTATTTAAGCATCAAAATCTAAAAAATTCAGGAGAAAATATTTTTCCAATCACATATAACCAATATCAATTATTACAATATTTATGAGAAAATCATAAAAATGATGATATAAAAAGTGAAATAATTAACATATAAATATCTAAATTATCATGCATAAAATAATAAATTTCATACATGACTGTAACTCAGAGGCGAAGCTAGGTGGGATTCATGGGTTCGAACGAACCCACTAGCTTTTCCGTATATCCTGTATTTATAATAGAAAATTAAATAAATATATATGTATATTAACTTGTGAACCTCCTAAAAAAATTGATTGACAACTCAGTGGTAAAAAAGGACGGTGAAAATGCTTTTCAAACTCGTGTTGTGGGTTCAAACCCCCACTATATCAACAAAATATTCTCTTTTCCTTTTTAAAGGAAGCATGTTCCAATATTTTTTTCTAGTCCCAAAATTTAAAACCCTCAAACTCTTAACCTTGATTTTGCGTCTGCTCTAACTAACTACTTAGTATCCATAATGTAGTGAAATTAAAAATTGTAGGGTAGGTCAATGAAGAATCAACTAGTTTTAGTAAGAGGGCACTCTCTGTTATAAAGTCCTTAATTAGGTGTGCACATGTTGATGTCCCTTTCTTGTGGTCAGTGTTCACATTTCAATCTATTAATTAATTATATCTATTGCCAACCTGCCCACATCAACCAAACTAAAACGTTGTTTACAAGTTCCTGTAAGTAAAAAATGATAAATATTTTTTAGTATAAACATGATTTATGATACAGAAAGTAAGACATTAATTGATCCTTTTTAAAAATAAAAAAAAAACCAAAATCCTTTCACCAGCTGACTTTCACTTGTTGGAAGTATAATGGATTTTTTTGCTATATGATGGAATGGATTTTTGTTAATACTAATCAATATATTCAATTTATTGGGAAGGGCATCATCGTTGATGTGCTAGCAATTCGTGAAACATTGAAAAACACTTGGAAAAGGAATGATCAAAGGTGTAAATCTTGTCTTATGCAAAAATTGTGATGGATATAATCTTAAAAATATGTGTAGTTTCATGGGACATAGAAATTACTTGTGAAGATTTTTGAAAGTCAATGAATTTATTTGAAGATATACTTATTATATATATTCCTCGATCATGCTCATATTTTGTCAAAGTTTTCTGTTTCATTATAACATAAGATTTTTTGAGCGATCTGTTTTACCTGTATAGTGAATGTTGGTGCATCATTTAACTCTTTGATATTGTTTATGCGTTAAGTACGGTTGTTTGTTGTCAAAAAGTTAAATTAAATTAGTCCAACAAATACTCAGGGGCGGCGGCTCGACAGTGTTAAAACAAAGACATGTGCCTTAGGCCTCCAAATTTAAGGGCCCTCGTTTTTAATAATAATAGGTTATAAGTTATAAGTTTTTTAACAAATATTGAATACTATTTGTAGAAAAAGTAAAATTTTCATGAAAAATGAAGGAACTATTAGAAGAAATTTGACATATTTCGAATACTATATCTCATGAAAAATAATTTAAAATAAGAATGGTTATATTATCAATTGAAAACTAGAAGAACTCAATTATATAAAAGTTATTAACAATTTAAGATTAAGGCCCCGTTTGATAATTTTGCTTTAGGCCACTAATATGCTTGAGCCGCCAGACAAATACTCAGCTGGACTAATTTATTTTGAAATAAATGAATGATTTGTTTTAAATACTGTGTATGTGTTCTTTTAATTCATGATGTCATCACCAAGCACGAGTAGTACTACGTCATATATATCGTCGTGTTGTAGACATATTTAACCCAAATATACTATTACAAGTTTCATTTATATATTCATGAGAATAAAATATCCTTTTAGCACGTTGGAGGAAGGATCTCAATGTTAAATTAGGTCTTGGGCCTAACTCACACCCCAAAAGCTAGCTCAAAGGGAGGAGGATTGCCCAAGCCTTATAAGGAGTCCACCCATCTCATTAACCACCGATGTGAGACTTTTGTCATTCTTTAACTGTAATGACCCTAAAGGTCATTTTTGAAAATTTTCATAAAATGACCGTTTTACCCCTCCCGATAGTTGCCCCGAGTCCTAATTGTTGTATTTTCGAA
>JAJOOH010035175.1:0-13225 GCA_029582605.1 Solanum gracilifrons
AATCTCCCCCACCCCACCCAACCCAACTGCCCCACACTTCTTCTTCTTCACACTCACCCTACACCTCTTCTTCTTTTTCACACTTTTGCTTTATTTTTATTTTTCATCACAAATCTCTACAAATTTCTTCAGGAATTCTACATATTAACCGTCTCTTACATAATCAAAGAACCTTTAAATAAATTTAGTTATTACTCTCAAATCAAAGTAATAAAATAAAGAACTCAAAATTCAATTATTTTACCAGAACCCATTTCAAACAAACATAGAATTTTCAATTTCCAACACCTCCACAAGCTCTTCTCTCAAACGTTAATTCTAATTTCACATTCTTGAATTTAACCACAAATTGGGGTATTTTAAAAATGGGGCATAAAAATTCAATTGGATCATAATTTTTTTCAATTGGATTAATTTCAATGTTTTAATTTGGTTTGTTAATTTCATCAACATTAAGAAAAGAAAGAAATTGAATTCAAAATTTATGACATGCCCATATACTACTTTGGGTATATCCCTTCATAAGCCTCCAACATGAGTAAAATGTGTAGCAATGAACTTTGAGAGAAATTGTAGGGAATAAGATAAAGATATTGGTCAGAGAAACTTTTACTCGTCGAAAAGAATTTACCGTCTTTTCTCTTGCCGGAATGTCAATGGATGAGAAGTGAGTTTGATAATGGTAAATTGGTGATGTTCTTAATGTTATGGAGGGTTTCTAATGGGGCATATAATAATTTTAAAAAAAAGTAGGAAAAATAATTCATTTATTATATTTATTAGGTGGCATTGGCATGGCGCTGATATGGCATGTGCGTGTGTTACACCACAATACACATGAGTGACTATGTCATTTTAGGGTGAAATTTATTTCCTTATAAAATAGTTCAGGGGGGTAATAGGACCCCCGTTAAAGTATGAGTATGTAGTTGGAAATCCGATCATAGGTTGGAGGGGTTTTTGATCATTTTCTCTTCATTTTTACTTGTCACTGTTTGACTTGACATACTAATTAAGAAAATAATTATTGACATATGTATTTTATCATACTATTCATATTAATTGATATTTAATAATAGTAAAAAAAAATATTAGGTCTTTAAGAATGATTTGGAGAACAATATTTAATGCTAAGAGTTAAACATAGAAATATATGTTAAAAGTGACAAATAAAAAATATGTTGGTAATGATTGTGACATAATTTACATTATTTTGCTATAAACTTAAATGCAGAAAGTAATTGAATTCAAGAAAGAATATATATCTCGGACGTTTAATTAAATAAGAATTTTACCATCAACATTTTCTATAGTAATATTATTTGCTCCTATTTTAAGTGTTATCAAATTGAGATTACTATAGACAGTAATTTTACAAGTTAGCTTATAACTTGATAATGGGCAGGTATGGAGTAATGGAATGGTGAAAAAAGTGAGAGGAAGACCAGTACCTATAACTAATGGTGAAATCAACAGCAGTAGTAATAACTCACACTATGTATCAATGACATTGTTAGTTACACTAGCTCATGAAAACACTGTCTCTCCCTTGCTTCCTATCAAATTGCCATCACTTGGCGCGGTGCTCAACAAAGAAGATGACGATGGCCTTGGCGACAATGATTCAACAACTATAGCGGTAGAGGAGGAAAGTCCAATGTTCAATTCATTTTCTTTCGAGGATTATGCATGGAGAGTTTATCACGCACGTCTTAATATTAAGGATCCTCTTGTGAGATATCGTGTTTGATTATTACTACTGTTGTTCTCAGTTTCGGTTTGGATCGGATCTGATCGGAGTTTTTACCAATTAGCATGAGAAATGGTAGAAAGTATCAAAGTATGGTGATGATGATATAAGTTGCTCATATAGCGATTTTTTCTGTGCTTTAATTTGTCTGCATCTCAGTACTGTCTTCATTTATTCATTTGTTTTGGGTTTTCGATTTTCTTTTTTGTTCAACTTAAGGCGTGCTGCTGTTTGATTCTCCTTGTAATTTAGAAATGGGAGTGAAATGTTACGTCTGTGAAGAAAAAACAGACTTCAAGTTTCTATATGGGATAAATTATCTATATACACACCTTTTTTTTTCTTCCATAATTCCCATTATTTCCTAATAGTTCTAAAATTTTCCAAAATCCCTTATTTTACTTCCAAATGTTGGATACATAAATCTCAACTCCCAAAACCAACATTTATCCCTTCCTTATTTCACTCTACAAATCTCTCTTTATTTTTAGTCACAAAATCTTGATAGTCATTTTCTAATTCACGATTGAAATTCAAAATCAGTCTCCTTTCTGTAGGTTAAGGATATTTTTAGACAAAAAAAGTTTAAAAAGGATATTTATGAGTCTTTTACCTATTTTTAAAAAATACTCTAAAATTTATAATAAAATAAAATAAGTGAACTTCAAATTTTCAACACCAAAACGTAAATTAGAAAAAAAGAAGAAGTAATAATAGTAGTTATTATTTGGTAATAATTAATATAATATTTGTAAATTTTTCATAATTTGAGTTGGTTATGGACTCTAACAACTAATCATTCATTGAAACTGATTAAGATTCTTGTATTATTATTTAATCTTCTCATTGTCTCATAATATTATTAGTTTTAATTTAACCAAAGTTTCATTTGATAACTTAATTCTTATTTATTATTATACATTTATAGATACACTTTATTTCAACTTACATACATTCTTCTTTCACAACTTTATTGTATCAGATACATTATTATAAACTACAAAAATGATACAAGATATATAAATTTAAAGGCAAACAATACATGACTTATTAATTTAAACGAGATATATAAATAGTAATGTATCATGCACTAATTTTTTAGATAGAATTTTTTAGATATGATACGTAAATTCGAATTTATACTAAATGTATCTATTACATAACAACTATCACACGATAATGTATCGATCTCAAACCTAACATCTTATGGGTAACAATTACTTATTTAATGTATCTAGTATAAATACAATACTTATCAATTTAAACGAGATACATAAATAGTAATGTATCATGCACTATTTTTTTAGATATGATACGTAAATTCGAATTTATACTAAATGAATGAATTACATAGTAACTATCACACAATAATGTATCGATCTCAAACCTAATGGACAACATTTTTGTTAAATTCTTTTCGATGCATGTCATAATATTTCATGTGTACTAAATAAGAAAGGACTGCAACGTGGTCCAGGTCACAACATAATACCATAATTCTATTACATTTTTTTTCTTTCAAAAAACACCTATTGGTGGGTGTGGGGGGTTATAACAAAAGAGAGAAGGCACGAACAATAAAAAAGGAACGAAAAGAAACAACCGAAAGCTTTTCTAATTTCTTGAATAGAAAATATATTTGCTGAATTACAAGAGAAAAACAGAGCATATAATTAATCTGTATTAACTGACTCCTACTTTTAATATAACTCCTAACTTATAGTATTTTTATTCCATTAAACAAACTCCTAAACTTACTACTAAAGTTTCTAACTCTCAGGCCACTTTCTAAGGTGAACAAACCTCACCTGGATAATTGTTTTGACCTAGTAAATGCAGTAAACAAATAACACAATAAGTTGCACTAATTTGTTACACTTCCCCTTAGTGCAAGCTCACGATCAACCACTCCTAGAGCATCTCGAAAGTAGGGGTGTACAAAACCGAATCGAAAATCGAATCAAACCGCAAATCGAGTCAAACCGAGAAAAAAAATCCGACTAGTGGTTGATTTGACTTGGTTTGGTATTGAAAAAAAAAATCCGACTATATTTGGGTGGTTTGGTTTTAACTAAAAAAACCAACCCGAGACCAAACCAACTCGACATTATATATATAATTTTAAAATTTTATTTTATACATAAAAATATTTACTTTGATATAATTTTTAAATACTTCTTATACTTTTTCATAGTTTTTATCTTTTAGTATATTATTTCAAGTTTGAAACTTAGAATTTTGAATGGTTCAATAAAGATTATGGTCCACATATGTTGGTAATTATAATAAAGCTTAAATCAAAATGAAATTAATACTAATGCAAAAAGAAAATCAATTCAACACTAAGAATGACAATAATATTGAATATTTGTTCTTTGGTTTTACATTGGTTTAAACAATTCAAATACATAATCTAATTTTAATTTCCTTTAATATTTAGTCATGTAACTAATACTTATTAAACTTATTTTAGCATGATTTAGTACTTTTAAATTATGATCATCTTCATTATGACTTGTTAATTTGCAATATTTGTTTTACGCGATTTCATTATTATTATTATTTTTGTTGGATATTTTAGTGTCATTACTCATATCATATTTTGTGTTATTTTCTTAAGAAACACCTTAGATAATTGTATTTGGGTATGACTAAAGAAATATTTGAAGTACAAGTAAATTATATGTTTGTATGAATACTTTACCGGAAAAACCCGAAAATTTGAAAAACCCAAAAAAATTCAAAGTTGAAAAACCCGAGTTTTATTGGTTTGGTTTGATTTATAGATTTAAAAATCTGACTCAAATGGTTTGGTTTGATATTTGAAAAACCCGAACTAACTCGGTCATGTACACCCCTATTCGAAAGTATTGAAACTTAGACTTCTCCAAAGCTTTAGTGATTATATCAACAACTTGAGTGTTGGTACGAACAATTGTCAGTTCAATCTCTTCACTTAGAAATTTCTCACGAACAAAATGATGTTGGATCTAATATGCTTCGTCCGAGCATGAAAAACTTGATTTGACGCAAGTTTGATGGCACTTTCGTTGTCACACTTGATTTTCATAGCATAGTCTACTTTGTGGGACATGTCTTTGATCAATCTTTTCAACCAAATACACTCTTGTGCAACCATGGTTGCTGCAATATATTCAGCTTCAGTGGTAGACAAAGCAACAACATTGTTTCTTGCTTCACCAGGAAACCACTGCTGACCCAGTACTAAAACAGTAACCTGAAGTCGAGCGACGATCATTTGAATCACCTGCCCAATTTGCATCAGTAAATCCACTCAATAAAATATTGCACACCTCTTGTACCAAAGTCCATGACAAAGAGATCCATTCACATAGCGCAAAATCCTTTTTGTTGCATCTAAATGAGAAGTTGTTGGACTATGCATAAATTGAGAAACAACACCAACTGAATAACATATTTCTAGCCTTGTGATAGTCAGATAGATCAAACTTCCAACTAGTTGTCGGAACTTCATCGCATCCTTCAAAGTCTGGCCTTCATCCTTCTTCAACTTGAGATTTGGCTCCATTGGAGTAGCCTTTTCTTTCAACTTCCCCATGCTGAAACGCTCTAAGAGACTCTCTGCATAACCTTTTTGAGACACAAAATAGCCTTGATGTAATTTTTCCACTTCCAAACCAAGAAAACATCCAATTTGCCCCAAATTTTTCATCTCAAAACGAACATATACGTCATTCCTTAAATTAGAAATTTCTAATTCATTATCTCCATTTATCATCATATCATCAACATATAATAGTATCAGGAGATGCATACTTGATTATAATTTCATAAATAAATTAGAAATCTGAATCAGAAACTCTAAAACCACAAAAGATTAGGTATTGAGCAACTTTACCATACCAAGCTCGTGGTGCTTGCTTGAGGCCATATAGAGCTTTCTTTAAATGGCAAACATGAGTTGGAAATTGCTTGGAGACAAAACCGTGAGGTTGCTCCATAAATACTTCTCAATTCAACTCTCCATAAAGAAATGTATTTTTACATCGAGCTGCGACATATTCCAACCTTTGAAAGCAACTAGAGAAATAAGTGACCTTATTGTCACCATCTTCGCCACCGGACTAAACGACTCCTCATAATCTAATCCATAGTTTTGAGAGAACCCACAAGCAACTAGATGGCTTTAAACCTGTCAATGGTACCATCTTATTTTTTCTTCAAGTGAAATATCCATTTGCAAGTAACTCGATCACACTTTTCTGGTTTGGGTACCAATTCCGAGGTTTCATTCTTGTCTAAAGCATCAATTTCTTCTTGCATTTCTCTTTCCCAATCTGGACAATCATTTGCTTCTTCATAACTTAATGGTTCTTCTGTAGTTGATGCTCCTGTAAAGAAACACGAGGTCACGAAATAATTTTTAAGTTTTACCTCATAATCCTTGAGGTAGTCCGACTGCTTTTTTCCCTTGTTGACCTTCTCGTTGCTTGATGTTCACCATCTCCTTCCCTTGAAATGTTCTGACTTGGAGATACACTTTCTGCCTCTTCATTACTAGGTGTTGGCCCATTTACTTTAGAAAATAATAGCTCTAAATTATCTTGATCATCTCCAAGAACTATAACCTTTTGGGTAGAAAATAAGGATGACACTTCATCAAATACCACGTCTCTAGAAATGGTAAACCTATTTGTCTTTGGATCCATGCATCTCCCACCCTTCCTATAAGAATCATAGCCAACAAATACACATTTTCTTGCTTTCGGATCAAGTTTGGTTCTATTAGTTCTGGGAACATGAACATAACACACAGAACCAAAAACTCGAAAATAGTTCACATTTGCCTTTTGACTAAAGGGGATTTCTGTGTACCTAGCCAAGGAGGCTACCTATTTATAACATGGCATCCACATCGAATAGCTTCAGCCCATAGCTCTCGAGGAAGATTCTTGTCATGCAACCATGAAACACAAACTGAGGTAAGATAGGCAAGCTTTCTTTCCACAACTCCATTATATTGAGGAGTATCTGCACAAGCCATTTGATGAACAATTCCATTATTATGACAATACTGGAAGAAGTTATCTGACATATATTCTCCACCATTGTCACTACGGAGATATTTTATCTACTTCTTGAACTCATTCGCAACAACATCTTTGAACTCCATAAACTTGGATAATGTTTCGCTCTTTTCTTTCAAAAATTTCACCCAAGTAAACCTTAAGTGATCATCCACCAACACCATAACATAGCGATGCTCGCTATAACTTGGTGTTCTTGTTGGTCCCATCAAATTTGTATGAACCAATTCAAACATTGTAGTTCTCTGATTTGATGACCTTTTGAAAGGAAGATGATAAGATTTGTCATATTGATAACCTTGACAAATCACGTCTTCACGTACGTTCTTTAAAGTTGGAAGGCCGTCTACCATTTTTTTAGAAGAGAT
Organism: Solanum gracilifrons; assembly: GCA_029582605.1. Classification (NCBI taxonomy): domain Eukaryota; kingdom Viridiplantae; phylum Streptophyta; class Magnoliopsida; order Solanales; family Solanaceae; genus Solanum; species Solanum gracilifrons. The sequence continues at coordinate 7,188 of JAJOOH010035175.1, forward strand.
CTGTTGCATCGTTTGATAGCCTACATGACCCAACCGAGCATGCCAAATTGTGACATTATTAGTTTGTCTTGTTTTCTTTACATAAGCTTCACCTACTGACATAACAAAGAACCTTTCTTTTCACCCGTAAATATAACATTAGCAGATACTTGTTTTACAATTTCAAGAACCTTCACATCATTAGGACCAAACAATACATAATTTCCAAAATCAGTAATCTGGAACTGAGACTAGATTTTTTATCAAACCTGGAACATGATAAACATCCTGCAATTTGATACTTTTGGATTTATCACCAGCAACTTCAATCTTCACAACACTTTCTTTTGCTACTGGATATGTCGAGTTATCAACTGTGATAATGACTCGATCTCCATGATGATCTCGCTTCTCCGAGAATAGAGAATCATCTCCAGTTACATAATGTGAGAACCATGAATCAACGATCCACTCTTCTCTCTTATTATTGTTGGCATAATTGACAAAATCTTGTGCTAACTTTTGTTCAACAACTTGGATGCTAAAACATTGCTCCCATTTCATTTGCTCATCTCCTTCGTTGGTGTATGTGACATTGACTTTGGAAAGTTTTACTCGACAATTTTTCTTGATATGCCCAATTTTTCCACATTTATAGAACTTTTTGTTGTGTGAATTTCTACTTTTTTCCATGCTTGTTTCTTCCTCTTTATTTTTGTTCCAAGTTGATGCATTCTTCTTGTTCGGCTTTCCTTAGAAAATAGAACATTATCAAATTCAAGGTTCTTAGCCATTTGTTTAGCTAAAGCTTCTTGATTAGAAAGCATGTTCTCTAATTCTTCAACAGATGGTTGTTGTGGCCATCCTTGAACGGAAGTGAAAAAAGGACCGTACTCCTTTATTCAATCCACGAATAAGATAGTGTCATAGGCATGGCTCACTTATCTTCTCTTCTGGATCAATCTCTAAAATTTCAGCACAAATATTTTTAACTCGGAAAAAGTAGTCTGAAATTGACATACCTCCCTATTGTAACATTGCCAACTCATTCTCCAAAACTTGCAGCCTTGTTGTATTTTTCTTGGTAAACAACCTTTCGAGCGTATCTCAAACCTCTTTTGGAGAGCTAACATCACAAACATGATCAATAAACTTTTTGTTAATAGAAGTCCTCAAAGAAAAGAGAGCTTTTCCGCACTTGTTCTTCAATTTTCTTCGTGATTCAGCATTCTCAAGAGTATTAACTAGGATTATTGAATCAGTTCCTACAATTAAATCCCATAGATACTGACCTTGAAGGTATGCTTCGATATACATTCTCCAATACTTGTAGTTAGTCTTTACAAGTTTTCTATTCCATATTGAGTATTTTCTTCGTTTGAGGCTTCCATTGCAACAGACAACAAAAGCTTTCCCTTCACACTTCCAAACTTCTCCAACAGGATAAACTGATAGAGAAGAAGACTGAAACGAAAAAAATTCCTCCTTCAATCTAGCTCTGATATCATATAACAAAAGAGAGAAGGCAGGAACAATAAAGAAGGAAAGAAAAGAAATAGCCGAAATTTTTTCTTAAATAGAAAATATATTTGTTGAATTACAAGAGAAAAACAGAGCGTTTATTTACTCTGTATTAAGACTCCTACTTCTAGTATGACTCCTAACTTATAGTGTTTTTATTCCACTAAACTTACTCCTAAAGTTCCTAACTCTCAAGCCACTTTCTAAGGTGAACAAACCCCACCTGGATAATTGTTTTGACCTGGTAAATGCAGTAAACAAATAACACAATAAGTTTCACTAATTTGTTATAGGGGTGGGGGTGGAGTTAGGTATAGACCCCAACCTATTGATAACTTCGCAAAAAGAGTACAAGAGGTGGATTTTCAGCCAAACCTCTATGAAATAAATTTAGGATGAAAAGTTCATCATCATGGAGAAAATAACCTACCTTAGCCATAGCACCCTAATTCATGTACAAAACTAAGAAAAAATGTATTGTCCTTTGACATGTCTAATGCGAGGATATGGGAACCATCTTGATCATTTTTCGAGAGAGATTTAACTTGCGAAGGCAGAGATATAGTTTGGTTAAAGAATTTGTTTGTCCCAATATTTTCACTCAAGTTAGCCAATCTTTCAGTCACCATATTTCTTTCTTGGAAGCAATGTTGAAATAGAAAGTTTCCATGTTTAGTGAGGCCCTTTATCATTTGAATAATGTTTCTTACTTGCCAAGAAATGTGTATTTCTTCCTTGATCATCTGAATAGTCAACATAGGATCTGATTCTACAATGACTTGATTGAGGTTATTTAAGTGACACCATTGAATACCCAATAAAATAGCCATGACCTTTGCATAATTGTTACTGTTTTGGCCATAAAATTCAATATATGCCATGAGCATGTAGCCCATGTGATCTCTGAGTATTCTACCACCTCCTACTCTGCTAGTATTGCCTTTGGAGAATCCATCAACATACAACTTGAGAAAATGGAAGTTTGGTTTGAACCAGTTCACTATTTTGTTAGATAGTTTAGGCATGCAGTTTTCAATAGATAGGCAAAGATCTGGCCAACTTTTGTCATATGTTCAAACAATAAAAATCAGCCTTTTAAATAAGAGACATGTGGTTGTTCATCTGTTGGATTACCAGCCAACAAATAATTCTAGAATCTTCAAATCTATAGGCACACCTACTCTTCCAAATTTCCCAACAGATAATTGTTGGCATGCATTAGAGAAGGGCAAAATGCATTATGTTTTTGGAATCCATATGCCATCATTGCATAATGTTGAATCTGAAATTTTCATTCTCAACTTTGATTCCATAGGAATGAGAGTAGAACTTTCAAATTCTAGTAGCCAGATTACATTGTATAAAAAGGTGATGAATATCTTCATTATGCTTGGTGGTACAACAACAAGTAGATGGACCATGAATTTTATTTTTTTCTTAATCACATCATCATTGGGAAGCTTTTTATCCAAGAGCCTTAGCAAGAAGAAGGACACCCTGAAAGGGTGCCTTTTATACTAAATTATGGTGTCAGTGAGAGTAGTGCACTTTTAATTTCTGAGAATGTTCCAAGTTGAACAATAATTAAGCTTTCCGGTCTAGACAGAGGTCCAAATGGCCATATCATTGTCATTCCTATTAATGTTGATCCATGAGTTCAGGCTTCTAAATATAGATAAGAAGACAAATTAGTTGAGTTTTCCAAGTAAGAGAGAGCAACAAAGACAAAGGTCTGTTATGGAATTAAAAGCTCACTCCGCACCAGTTATAGCTAGTACATTTTATATTTTTAGTTCAAGTTCGTACTAGTCATGTACATAAGATAGCCAATGTTCTTAGGCTCACAAAGCAGTCTGTTGCAGCCATTTCTAAACCAATAACCGAATCAGATGGGCAGGGAGGCCTGCAAAGGTGTAGGCAAACCATTCCTGGTAGAGTTACGAAGGTAATATGTATGACAATTTGAATTGTAAGAAGTTGTTTCATTTAAATCACATCCCACTCATCAATATAGTAAAAATCGAACACTTCAACTTTAGGGGATCTTGATTGTGGTTAACTAGTTTGCCTAGAGGATCTAGACCGGTGTCACAACTCAATCCAACAGACCATGCAAGAACCTACTCCAACACCTAAGGAAAACCCTTACGAGAAATTATTAAACAAGAAATGTGAAATTGAACAATTATAAGCTAATCACCCTATTTCAGTATATCTTAACTTAATTTAAACAAAGTTTTTTTATAAAGAAATACATTGAACCCTCCCCCAAGGAACTAGTCTATCACGACCCAAAGTACACCCTAGACATGATATGACGTATAAGACCCGAGAGGCCCTATACAAGCCACTTAGAATGCATCATACAAGATAATAGAAACAAGAGAGTTTAAAAGTAGCATTTCATATAAAAGAGTTTGACACAAAATAGCGGAAGTCTATCATAAGTCTCAAAGCCATTTATTACATCAAAGGAGTGATTGAGACGTAACCCATATATCACATATAATATCTGAAAAGAAAATACATGAAATCAATAAAAGAGTCTCGGTCCTCGAAACATGAGGACTCACCAATCTTCAATATCTATATGAGATCACTAGCCATGAGTATGGGAGATAGGAGCGTCGAACCCTATATTAGTGAAACAATGTAGGCAAAAGTATGTGTTAGTATATGGAATGTACCAAGTATGATAGCAATGTATAAGAGTTATGAAATCATGCTAAAAAGGGGTTTACATGACATGCAATGACCAAGCTAAATCATAAAATAACATATTAGAAAACATAAGTCATAACCATGGTCAATGCAAGCTAAACATCTTTAAAACACATTTGAGATACTTTTAGAAAGTAACCTTAGTTCATTATTGTGGGAGATTTACCTTTAACCGACATAGACCATGTGAGCTATAACATGAAATTCGGTGTCTATCCTACACCAAAAGAGATGTCCTTACTTTCCAAGGTAAGAACCATGAACTTCTAGCTTAGGTGGATCCACTATCTAATGTCTATCTAAGACAAACCTATGGTGGCACATAGTTATGGGACATGGGTAATCACCACTTGTCCACTCGGTGCTAAGCATTAATCCCGCAGAATAGTCATTAATCTTAACTTGTCTTATCATTATTGGACATAGGTAATCACCGCTTGTCTTCTCATCTATGGAAGGTACATAAAGTAGCCAATCAAAGCTAGAATTCATTAGAATAGCTCCTAATTCTTGATTCAAAGTTTAGTTGAGAAAACCTTTCAACCCTATAAATTTTTCATGTGAGAAAATCCTTTAACAACAACAACAACACATTGATGCTTTACTCTCAAAGCAACTTTAAATCATTTTCATCAATTTCATAAAGAACATGCATATCTTCATAAATTCATCTTTCATAATTCAAAAGTTTCATCATATGATCAAAATCTAGGTGTCGCACCCCAATTTCGAACTAGCCGAAACAGTTCACAGCATAATATGGCTGACACTCTGATTTTTGGACCTAAATTTTAAGGCAAATATTAGAAAAACCATTTTTTAAATGTGTAATGTAAACTCTGTTTTGATTTGCGAAAACAAAGTGAAATTCTGAGTAAGAGTTTTGGTTACTCGAGGGGAATGTATTAAGCATCCCTCAGAGTCTATCCGAAGATAGTCCTTAAACTCAATTTAGGAAAATATAATTAGAAAAATATATTTATTTATTTGCTTTAAAATCAATGGTAAGTAAATTTTATTAGTTAAAAAAAAAGTAAAATACAAGGTACGACATATATATGTCTATTAAATAAAATTAATAGTAGTATGTTTATCATACAGTAAAAAATAAATAAATAAATGTACTAAAAATGTATGACAATTTTATATGCTTAAAAATATAGATGTGTCTTATATAAATGTATAATAAATGCTGAGTTTAAAGGGTATGAAAATTTATTATTTTATTTATATATAGAATTAAGACTTGAAAGAAAATAAAATAAAATGAGATAGTAATCGGGTGTAAATGTGCAGTAGTATGTGTGATGTGTATTTTGAAAAAATAAAATAAAATAATAATGATACTAAATGTCAAAATATTATATAAAGTTTGTGATCTTAGCTATATTTATTATGAAGTATAGTATATACATGTATGTTGTTTTTTTAAAAAAAATATATGAACGTTTCTTATTTTATTTGTATGTAGGAAAAATTGTCAATAGAGTATAGGTAGTAAAATAATATGTACATCAAAGTGTAGGGATTTATAGTTTATAAAAAAATAAATAACTTTCGTAAAAGTGATAGTAGATAGGAGAAAAACTAAATAGAATTAATACTTTTATGTGCATGACATGTATATGTATGTACCTTGTATTTTGTTTTTGAACTTGTTGACATATCTAAAATCTTGAAATAATATGTTAAGAGATTAAATATTTTGGCAATATTTGATTAAAAAAAATGACAATAGCAAATATATTTGCATAAGGGGGGGGGGGGGGGGGGGTGACGTAAAAAATAAAAAATAGGGTTAAATATTGGGCATTATT